>JAJLXV010000092.1:0-57374 GCA_030571435.1 Myxozyma mucilagina
CCTTATATCGCTAAAAATGGAAAAACGATATCCCTTATCGTTTTAAGCATGTCTGCGTAGATTGTAGATTGCGATCTTTGAACCCCGCAAAAATAGTCACGCAAACACCGCTTCTGCTTCCGCTTAGCTGCTGGTGTCCACAGAAACGATAAATCTTTCTTCCAGCATCCGTTAACATTACGTAGTACGTAGGCTCCTTCTTCACCAGTGGAATGCAATGCCTTTGCTAAGTCATTCAAGCAATTTATTATTGATCGTGCTTATTTATGTTGACCACCTATTTTAACGGTACGCGCTTCAATTGATATGCATCAGAATTGAGAGCCCAAGATATCGTATACTGTCAACATAATAGTTCTCCGACAAATTAATGAGTCTTAACTTCTCCCAGTCTAATTACAGACCAAAACGCCGTTTCCTTTTGATCTTGAGTTGAAGGTTCAGCTTTATTGTCTTTTGCAGATGGATCGACATCGCCCTCATAACTAACACTGACGAAAAGAGGAATATTGATTTCACCTCCTTTTTCATCGTTAGAAGGTACAACCTCAACCAGAACAGAAACCCAATTTCTTCCTCTTGCAAGCACGCCTTCTTCTAGTACTGCAGAACTGTTCTTGTACTCGACAAACTTTGTAGACAACTCTGCCGCAGCCTGAATGTCCCAATCATCCTCAATATTGCCTTTTATTTCAAAAGTTGGAGCAAGAATTGTGACGAGATGATTCCCTTTCGGCGTTTTTGGCGGCGTAGCTATGGTAGCTTTGATGGACTCGTAAAGGGGATTGAACACAGTCATTGCAAAAGTGTACGTAATATGAGGGAGGAAACCATTGACATAAGGATTTTCTAGATTGAAAGACAAATTTGTGAGTCTGATGAGCGGAAGATAATTCTTTGCTAGCAAATTGATTCGAAAAGAGGTACTTAGGACCGGCACATTAACAATCTTACTTCCGACATTACCACTGCTAGATGAAGTGATATCAGGCCGAACAAGAATGTGGCGACATGCTCGACAGCGCTTAGCTCTTCGAGTTCGAAGCTTTGTTAAAAGTGGTAAAAGTTTTGTTTTTTCTCTGGCATCATTCCCAAAGGGTTGTCGTTGGCTCTGTTCCAATGAGACAGAATCTGTGATTGAAGTCATTGTCGATATTCTCTCCACTTCTTCAGCAATCTTGAGCTCATCATAAGGTCTTACAAATCGCCGGTCATGATCAACAGCTGCAGACAATCGCGCTTTATTGGCTGAAACACCTCCAGCACGACCAAGAACATTAAGCACACTTTCAGGCGTCACAGAAGGGGAGTGTGTCTTATAATAAGATTGCAGAAACCGAGTAGTTTCTAAACTTCTACTTGCAAACCTTGCTTTCCTAAAAGGCGAACTATCCTCGCGATTTGAAGGTGACGATGCGTTCAGATAAAGATCTTTCAACATTGATGATAAGGCATCAAAGCGAGCCGCTGTCGAAGACGTCTCAGGAGTGCTAGGTTTAGATTCGTCATTGCTTTCATCAAAAACAGTATGAGATTCATCGCCTTCTAATGGAGGCTTTGAGGATAATGCGAATTTGCGAAGTTGCGAATGAAGAGACGACGATCTGCTGAAAGTGATTTCAGATGTTCGAGAATCCCAGGAACAGTACGAGCATTGCAGATAGATCTCCGAGTCAGAAATAGAATACATGACCAGAGATGTGAAACATAATGGACAACTTAGACAGTTTCGAGTGCAACTACCAATAACTTATTAGTCTGAATGCTATTATTCGTGATGTTGACAACGCACAATGTATTCTCGCTATTCCTAGAATCAGAGTAGATATGTAGACACGAAGGACAATATGTTTGAACAACTTCCTCCACAACACATCTCTCACAACGCAAAGCCATACAAAAATCACAAAAGTAAAGCGATCCTATAGCATGTAACGCGAAAGGGTCTTTCAGTGACGGTGGAAGCGTCAAAGTGTCCTCGCTAGATACTTCTCTCCGCTCAACATTGGTAGCAGGCTCTTCCTCTTTGTTATTCTCCTCAGCATCATCAACAACTGGTTCTGCACAGGGACAGTGTATACGAAGTAACGGATACATTAACCATTTGGGTCCTGACGGACCGAAGCTGCTGGGGAATTTCTCAATGGATTGATCTTTGATATTGGGATATAAACATTGTGAGCCGCATCTTCCAAAGCAACTTCGCTAAAGAGTTTTCTAAAAATCCTTTGAACTTTGAATTGTTTTCAAGAACAAAAAAGACGCCAGTAAGAAACTGATCTTTTACTGACGTAAAATCTTATAATGCGACAAGGTCTTGAGAGATCTTTGAAAGAGGCTTCAATAAGAATTGACAGCTCGTCTCTAAAACTCCCTACAACCGATCTTGTTGCTCCTCTTTCTGACGCGTCTTCAACGAATCGACGACGGCGCTTTTCCAATGAGCCAGCGAATTTTTCTTTGTCCGATGCAGATGCAGAAGAGCTGTATAACAGCAAATATGTAGCCAGTCAATCTGGTGTATTTCATCGCAACTCCTCAGCAAAATCTTTACCTCACTCAATTTTATGGCGTGTGCTTGATCATGGCAAGATTTTAGATCTAACACCTATCGATGTTACGATCTCAAATGAAAATACTTCGCTATCTATGCTAGATGCACATCGTATACGGATACACTTGCCGTATGCAATTCGCACTTCTTGCATCGTGGTTACCGAGGATCCGAACGACTCTGAAGCGATCATCATTGATTGTTTGACAGAGAATCTTATACTCTACAGCTTTTTCTTTACTTCAGAATCTTTCTTAGGAGAGTGGAAGCGGAAATCTCTCAGTGAATGGTGTCATATACTAGAATCCGCTCATTTCAATCTAAGACCGCCATTGTATATGCAAAGTGGTCCAGCTGGCAGCAGATCTCTACTATTTTCTTTGATGGACGGAGGGTTGATGAGAATTGATAGATCTCACACATTGACTGATGGTAGGGGATTATGAAGATTGCAGTTTATCGTTACTAATCATTCGTAGATTACATAGAGCGCATCTTCAGCGATGGAAGTTATCTTGCTTCTTTGAAAGGTATGTTTCTATGGGGATCCAGCGATAGGGTGCGTGGGCATCCTAATATGTCTATCAACATGATTGTATCAATGGCTTGTACGTCTTCCGTTTTAATCACAATATCCATAAGCGGAGTTTTGAAGCTCTGGTCATTAGACACATTAACTTCTGTATTTGTCTATGATCTTGCTACTTTTGGTGAAGACGCTCAAAAAAGCTCATCAAATAATGGACCAAAGCAGCTTTTTGCTCCGGAGCCTGCTAATTTAATATCCACAACAACCACGAAGGACGGAAAAACATACATTATGACATATTCGCCTATTGGGGAGGGAGCTCTTCGTTTGTGGCGATTAGAAACTCCTGAATTGACAAACGGTACAAGCTTGCAAACAAGTGAAAGCAGAAACAGCCGACAAAACAATTTCCAAATCTCTTTGACTAGTATTTTTGATCATCCAATTATTCCTTCGGCGCCTGACGAGAATGCTATTTGGATGATTCCTTCGTTCATTATCGAGGCCAACCGAAGCGTCAAACAGCAAACTTCCGTTTCCGGAAACGAAACTTTCTACTGTATTGATCTTTGGATATTGTGGAAAAGTAACAAGTCTTCTCGTGTTCACGTTTTATTTAACATCCCAACGGTACGTGATCCGCCAAGATCAATTTTGGTGTGGCGGGCTGTAGCGCCGGACACTGCTATTGCTGATTCAACAAATTCGGATGATGATATTCCACTTGCCTCAGATGATGTATCGCAGCGAGCCTTACGAAGAATTTTTCAACCTGGTCTTTTCTCTCCTGCGATTATAGAAACAGTGCTTCCGGTTTACGAGGCTCACTATTCTCATTCGAAAGTAAGGGGTTCAGAAGAGATTTCACATTTGAGCTTACAAGAAAGAGTTTTCAATGTCGTCAGTGCTTCAGTCGTATCTTCAGTGCATGGCGAAAATGAATCTTATGCTAGAGATTTACAGCAACAGTGGGCTCGATTTGATAGATTATGTGTCGAGCTTTCCAAGCAAGGAAATGAGGCTTTGACGCTCAGTCGTGACCCAAATAGTAACTCTATTGTTGTTGTGAAAGCTACGTCTATCGGTCATCTGCGCTTTTGTGTTGGACTAGAGCATGTTCAACTAGCCAATACGCGGCGCACATTCTCAATTACTGATAGTGGACGAAGTAGTGGTCGCACCGGATCAGTCCCTCTTATTGCACACAACGATATCGAGTTATTATCTGCGGTGTCTTCATTTTCCAAGCTTCTTCCTAAGCCCGTATTAAGTGAGTTTCTGGCTTCTGTTATCAACAGTGCACTTGAACCGCCAACACTTTCGGCCGGAGATTCAGCGTTTGCTATCTATGAGTCATGTTTACAAGACCAAATTTCCGACTCAGCTTTAGATTTATTGCAGAAGCGATTATTGGATATCAACGGTCTACAGGAAGCTTTTGATACTTGCTTCGAAGACTTGGATTTTTTGCATAAAGAAGAGTTAACACTTTTATTCGCTCGACCTGCCTTAAACACTAGGTATTTTTTAACTCGATTGGGAGTTTTGTTGATATCATCGTCATGTTATCAGTCAGTCTGTGCCACATTTCGAAGCGTTGTTGATATTCTACTCTTTTTATCTGTCTATAGTTCAGGAGAGTTACCAGATTGTGGAATAGAGTATGAGTACTTATTCGAGAAGTTCTTAAAAGTACTAAGAAGTCTCTCGTTTATTAAAAAGTTATGTGAAGTTTTTTTGAAATATCAGAGTACGGATAGTCCACGTTTGTTATTGTCAATGGCTTCCACTGAGGATGATGACCTGACTGCCGGCGTACACAATTTAGCACTGAATAAAGCTACGAATCGCTCAAGCGGTGAACAGCCTGAGACGATTCTGGAGCTTTTATTCTCTCGATTTGAGCTGAGTCTTGGGGCAAGTGCAGGATCATTGCTTGCGTCACCGGCATCAACGGTGGGTTCAAGTTTAGGAAATGCAACGACGTACGTCGCAACTTTTATGAGTATAGTCAATTCTCCGAACGCAGCAATCGCCGCTGCGGGAGCAGCTACGTCTTTTGAACAAAGTCTTACCGCGAAAACAATACTGCCGTATTTAAGAGATGATTATGGTGTCTGCTGCTTCGTCAAAGGATTGGTTTATCTGTGGTTTGGCGAAAAAGAAATGGCTTCAGAATGGTTCTCGAGAAGTGTTTGTGACATGTCAACTACACAAATTACCGATGACATGCACATGGCATTTGCGGATTTTTATAGGAATGAGCCGGAACAGCAGCAGCTAGGAGCTTTTGCTGGTCATGGAATTTCCCAGTTTGCGGCTCATGTAGCGTCGTTGCTCGAGAAGGCTGGTTCGTATGATAATGCCAGCGAGTTTGGAAAGTTGGCGATCGACATGTTTGATGGAAGCAATGAAATGCAGGATACACTTTACAAAGCACTTTTTGATAGCGCTATCAAGGGAGGGCTGTATGAAACTGCATATACAGCAATGGCTGGAATAAAAACAAAACGATTGTAAGCTTCTCTCATTGTGCGGGTTTAGATTGCGGTATACTAACAAGCATATAGACAACACTCCTTACTATTCAAATTCATATCGTCTTTATGCCAGACAGGAAACGCCGGCCAACTTTGCAGTTTCCCATTCCTTGAACTACATACTCAAGTGAAAACAATTCTCGAGACGAAAGCACGTGCGACTGTCGATTTCCCACTGTCATCAAGCGATGATGAACAGACTGAAAACAGCTCACCAAACTACTATAAGATTTTGTTTTCATGGTGCGTTGATCATGAGGAGTATCAAGATGCAGCAGCAGCGATGTACGAGTATATTCAACGATTGCGAAGCGGCTTTTCAGCATTCAATAACGATGATCGAGAACCGTTTAGCAGTGCAGATTTGGAGGTCAATTCTTGCTATCTTGTTTTGATAAACACACTGTCCTGTATTCCCTCAGCTAAGGAATCCACTGAAGCATGGTTTTTAACAAGGAAAAACATTGACCAACAAACCTCATCCTCAGGTATACATCGGAACGAATCTCCATCGAAAAAATTCAAGAGCTCGAAAAATACAAAAGCCGAAGGAATGATTAGGGTGCTCATCAAAGCCTCAGATGTACAAAAGGAGTATGACGAAGAAGTTGCTAGGATGCAAGCAATTCTTGCTAGACAATTTATTGAAGAGGTTCATGTTTAGTTTGAATAGAGTTTGAATGTACAAACGGGGATGGGAGGTCACTTGAACGAACGTATTGTATATTAGAGATAGAAATGGCATTGATATACGAGTAATTACGTACTCATTCAGAAACAGAATTGCGGATAGACTGATTATTTATAGTATTCGTAAATAAATTTTATTCGTTCTACAAGAGAAACCAAGCTCTAGTATTCCAAACAAAACCTAATCATAATTACAATTACAGATTACAAAATAGGTTTACTGTATTTAAGGGTTCTCGGCAACGAACTTAATACCCTTGGCAATGTTCTTCTTCAAATCAACCTTGCAAGCCTCGATGAGCTTAGCCTCGTACTCGCTGACGGGTCCGATCTCGTGGATGGTCTCAGCACCGCTGGGTCCGAGGGTGACCTTGGAAGCGAAGAACTCGATGCCCTCATCCTTGAAGAGAGGAGAGTCAACGAAGGTAGGCTCGGTGACAGGGGAGCCAGAGAGGGAAGTGAGGAGGGAGTTGGTGAAACGGGCAGCAGCCTGGGCCATGGAGAGGGTGGCAGATCCAGCACCATCCTTAGCCTTGACGACCTCATCACCACCGAACTGGATTCTGTGGGTAAGAGCATCGAGGGTCTCGCCAGAGATGTCGGGGTGGTTGGACTGGGAGATCAAAGGAACGATGGTAACACCGGAGTGACCACCGACGACAGTGACGGGCTCCTCCTCAGGCTTGGTTCCCTTGACCTGGGAGATGAATCGGGAAGCACGGAGAACGTCAAGGGTGGTGACACCGAAGAGACGCTTGGGGTCGTAAACACCCTTGGACTTGAAGACCTCAGAGACGATAGGGACGGTCGAGTTGACGGGGTTGGAGATGATCAAAGTGAAGGCCTTGGGGGCGAAGTCGGCAACGGACTTGGCGAGGTCACGAACGATGGAAGCGTTGGTGTTGAACAAGTCGTCACGGGTCATACCGGGCTTACGGGGGATACCGGCAGGGATGACGACAACGTCAGCACCGGTGAGGGCCTTCTCGAGACCGCCGTCAGCGGGGAGGTATCCGGTGACGGTGGAGTTGGCGGGGACGTGAGAAACATCGGCGGCAACACCGGGGGCTCCACGAAGATCGTAGAGGGCGAGATCAGTGACCTTGTCGTTGAGCTTCAAGAGAAGCGAGAGGGGCTGTCCGATACCACCTGGACGGAATTAGTCAATTGCCTCGAAAATAGATAGAAATATGCCAATTGAAACAAGCAATTGAGAACTTACCAGCAGCACCGAGAACGGCAACCTTGTAGGCCTACATAACAAAAAACTGTCAGTCTTTCTTTGTTCTCCAAAATCCCCGGAGCTCTCCGTCAACTCCGAAGAAAAATGAAATAAAACAAGACTTACGGTAGCAGCAGACGAAGAGAAAGCACGGCGCTGAGCCTGAGCGAAAGCAGAACGAGCAACGAGAACCATTGTGCAGAAGAGTTGTGACGGTGCAAAGAACGGGCAACAGAAAAAAAGAGCAACGAAGGCGCAGAAGCGACGAGATAAAGGGCAGTGAAGCCGAAGTCCGGAGAGCGCGGAGAAGAGGCGCCGCTCCAGCCACTGCTCCAGCCTTTCCAGAGGTTCCGCAGCCAATCACAGAAACTCCTATGCGCCTCTTTTGACCGGCGTCTTCTCGGGACTCGGGGATGCATTATGTCAGCACTGGCGCACGAATCGTCTATTCGCTGCCCTGGTAGAATGCTACGGAGAAAAATTATTGCCTAAATATAAGATATTCGTTGCTACGTTTAGAAGCTGTAGGAGCATTCATTGGTAAAATATAAACAACTGTTTTGCCGCGAGTCTAGCAGCAATTGTGCGCTTAAATGGTGCAATTACATAACGCTCAATCCATCGCGAAATCCTCGCACCATATCCGTAGTGCCAATTGTTCTACGATGCCACCGAAGTGTTGATTGGACTTCGGTTGTGAGCGGAGAATTACGCCGGCCTAAGCGCGCTCTCAACACTTCTATTGTACTGCGCAACTGAGCATCGCGCATTAAAATACCATATATTCTGAATTTGTTCAGTTGGTAGACACAGCGAGGGTGCGGATTTTGCTAACACGTGCGGCCTGGAAAAGAGCCATACAGGGATAAAGTTAATTGGTCAACGATTTCGCGCGAGCGCGATCCCACATCGCCTGCGTTCAATATACGGATTGTTTTCATGACAATCTACTCTAGTATTCACTGATTTGGTTCTTGTCAGCGTCAGAAGCTCGTGCATTTTTTGCTGATGTATTCTTTTGATATTCTGTGACAAATCTCTGTTGTTTTTTTCTCAAACTGCTAGCCAGATATTAGTCTAGAGTGCGCAAAAACCTAGAAAGCTGTTGGATTCGAGCAACTATTGTGTATAATTGACAACTGTTTCTGTATGATGTGATGCAGGGGCTTAATGCAAAGCTCTTCTATGGTCTAGATAGAGAAACTGCAATAATAATATTCAGAAGAAGTGATGTTGGCTATTGCCTAATCTAGTACAATAGCAATCCAATTGTCTTGCGCTATGTATGTGCAAACGCAACTGAATGTGTCTCGAAGCAACGAAGAACGATTTGTTTCTTAATAATTTCAATATCCAAAGTTGTGAAATAATGAAAGCTTTTGGCAAGTTTCGTTTCGTCTCATGAATAATTGCTGCGTCTACAGAGAGCGGCCTGCGGAATTTCACCAATCTGCAAATGTCTGTACAAATTACTAGCTATTATAAGCATATTAAAGCTTTTGCTAATTCCTTAGTATATGTATTGAATCAGCTATTGTTTAAATTGTGACAGAAGAGCTATTACGTTCTGTCAGTGTCATTTTTTAGTGAGGATAATCTTTGTAAGTTTAGAAATGTTGTAGCAGCGTTGTGCAAATACCGAACCATAAGAGTTAGCACAATGAATCAACAATCATTTTCAGCTGTCGAGTTTTTTTTGGTTTACTGTTAATTACGTTGCTTAAAACCGAAATACGTTGAGGTATTGAGTAAGCACTCGAAACAGACTTTGCGTCTGCGTAGAAACCAGATGACAGACAAGTTTCACGTTTTTGATAAACGGTGAATGGCGCGTTGGATGATTCGTACTTTGCCCGAGCGCATGTAGCATTTGGCTGTCGCAGTAATGCCTTCTTTCACGCCTACAAGGTGTCTGACCAAAACAATTGTACAACTCATAAATGACAAACGCTAGCTATAATATACAGTGACGTCTATTTCCCATCAGCAATACACGTGGGGGATATACAGGAAACTGTAAAGCACATTTTCAAATTCACAAGTCTAACCAATTATTTCTAGAACAAAAAATGGAAAACGTACGTCTTCTTCGCATTTATTCAGATGGCAAATTTGATTCGAAGACCGGTAGACTTGACGTCATGAACTACGAGTCGGGTTTGAATCAAAACCAGTTTCAGGGGCAACAGAATTGACTTTTTTTCTTGAATGAGTGTGAGATGTGAGAAAGATGTTGGGTGGGGGTTGCGTCACTGTGCGGCAACCGGGCGAGTTCACGCCGCTTGCACATTATTTGGTTTTTAAGAACTGAGCTGCTCAATTCCTGGTTCTGCTGGCAGATTCATTTATTTACGTATCGTTCGTTCATACTTCATTTCTACAAACACAAACTACATACAGCAAAGATGTCTGGACCAGTTGCATGCCGTGAGTAGAATTGCTATTTTACGCAATCTGACCGCAAGTCCGCTAACAATATACACTCAGCCGTTCCACCATATGTTAACGATGATATTAATTCATTCGCTTATACTTCAGCTAGATCTCGCTGGCCAATTATTATGACTGGTGTCATTAATGACGTGAAGCAGACTGCTTCTGAGGCTGATGCTGAAAAAGCTGCCGAGGGCGCTGAGATTATCAAGAAAGTTGAGGCCCTCAAGAAAGATCTTGATGATTTAGTTGAACTTGTGTATGCTCTACAACGTTATTTCTCATCAAGTCAATTGCTAATTTTATGGTGAAATATAGACCCTTGGAGGAAGATGGTGGCCCAGATATTGGCATCTACAACTCAGAACTTAAACGCCAGCAAGGATCATCACCTATGACCTTTGGAAACGGTCCCTGGTTATACACTGAGTGCTACCTTTACCGCAAAGTGTACAGCTACTTCATGACTTCTAAGTACTGGAAGGGCTATGATATCTACGCTCGCCAAAAATTGGATGCCTTCAAGTCTAGTGAAGTTGCAGTTGTTGAGTTAGCTGTTCGATACAAGACGCTCTCATCTCAACTCCACGGTGAAACTTCGAAAGAAGCCCTCAGAGTTCTTTTCGTAAGTTTATGATAATGATTTTTCAATACTTGCCTATTAACCTTTGTTTAGCGCGAATTTATCGATATCTCTTTGTGGGGTAACGCTACTGATTTGTCTCTTTTGACCACGCTTTCTATTGATCAGTTACAAAGTCTTCAAGGAGAAGCTGCCCGCCGCGAAAGTGAAAAGAACATTTTGCTTAACGATGCCGACAAAGCTTGGGAAGCCGTTTCAAACTCTGCCAACAGCGGTCGCGTTGACATCATTCTTGACAATGCTGGATTTGAATTTTACACTGACATTATTTTCTCTTTGTTTTTGCTTGATTCTGGTCTTGCCGAGACAATCGTTTTCCATCCTAAGTCCATTCCTTGGTTCGTTTCTGACGTTATGCCTGTCGACTTTGAAATTATGGTCAACGCTCTCGGCGATGCGTCATTCTTCACAAAGAACAGAGCAGAAATTGACTATCTTTGCGAACAGATCACAAAATACTCTAGCGATGGTAAAATTATCATGAGAGAGTCGCCATTCTGGACCACCAGTTTACCATTCTGGGAACTTAGAGAAGGTGGTGTCGGCGGTGGTCATGAAGTGTGGGAGGATTTGAAAGCTAGTAAATTGGCTATTTTGAAGGGTGATTTGAACCACCGTAAATTGGTGTACGACGTAAGTTTGAACCTCTGTGAACTTTTCTTGCACCGCTGCTAATGATACTTTTAGTCTATGTGGCCCCGAACCACTCCTTGGGAAACTGCTATTGGACCTCTTGCAACCAGCGGCCTTACTCTCTTCAGTCTGAGAACTTGCAAAGCAGATGTTATTGTTGGTTTACCAGAAGGCAAGGAGCAGGAATTGGAAGAGACTTGGATTAAAATGGGCAAAAACGGAAAAGATACCGGACGACCGGGAATTGGTTGGGCCTGGAGCGGAAAGTGGGCCGTTATGCCGTTCACTAATGGTGGAAAGAAATAATTGTTAAAATTGTTTAAATTTGCTGTTTGAAAATAGAATGTAAGATTTGGGAGTTGAATTTTATTTATTAGGTTATCTATGATCGATTTTCAATCTTTTGCCCCGAGATTTTGTCTTGTTATTCTGCCCAGCGGCACATACGTATACACTTCGAAACAAACAACCGTAGAATTAGGCAATGCGTAATTTGCACGCTTTATTTTTAAGAATTCCAGGCATGATTAGAATAATGCACGCGAAATTTGCGCTTCCTCACAAACTCATTAAAGTCATCAATCAAAAACTTTGTGTTGCCTTAGTTTGACCAAAGTAGCGAGCAAATTCCGATTGACTTGCGACTTTACAGCAGCCAATTCGCATTAAAACATGGACGACGAGTCAATGAGAAGAAACGTACTGTTTGTATCAATTCAAAGAGACTGTTTTTCCAATTGAGAATTTAGTGAGAATTACTTATTGTACAGATCCACATGATAATTTGTAATGTTAATAAGCTTACTCGAATACGATCCCTCGGAAAGCTGATGCCGAACTTGTTTACCGGGTTCTGAATTACTTTTGATTTCATCAATTTATATTCTTTATTTTTTTTATTACTAGCAGAACTACGCGACTTCATAAACGTCATAAAGCAACGTTGCTTACTGGCTGCGAAGCCGTGAAAACAGCACATGCTGAAACATCTGCATCGGAGCCTTTACCTTATTTCTTTAGGCCTCAGAAATTTCCCCCTTGCTCTCCGTCATACTGTTTCCACCGTAAAACAGTTTCTTTAAGAGAAGAATCCGAATAAGGATGACTTATTGTTACTATACATTTTTGTCGTAAGGAATCTTCATCACAGGCCAATAATAAGACTTTATAAAAAGAAAATGATAAGAAAGAAAAGAGAAGATGCCGGCATCTGCAGCTGCTATTTTCAACTTGCGCGGGTCCAGAAATCTTATCTCCTCGTTATTTCTTTTCAAACCCTAAACCATCAATTATACGAGCTTTCAACAATACCAACTATGTGACTCATTCACTCATTCACTGGTCACAAATGAGTCACAATCAATCAAAGGCGTACTTTCCGACATGGGGCATGTGAAAAAAACCTAATTACGTATAACGCCAGATATAGCAACCCAAAACAAATATTTATTTGACAAAGAACAATAACACCAACATAACCAAGTAACAGCCATAAATCAAACTAAACCAGATCCGTTTAACACACACAAAACACACTATACCAAGCTCTATACAATTATATAATCAAAACGACGCCTTTTCTCATTTTTTTTTCGACGATATCCACGGCCGTTTGCAGATCTCACAGCAAAAATAAGAGATAAACCATAGCAAAACCAAAACTCAAAAAATTTCTAAATATTTTGTAGACACTCACAAAATGGGTTTCCAGCGCTTAAGGCTCATAAATACCAATGATAGCATGATCCTTTACAACAAGAACTACGTCGCCATTGTTATTTGGGACGACCTCCTCGCGCGCTGACACTCTCTTCATAGAGTCAATTGACAGGCCAGCAACAGATGATGTTCGACCGACGACCTCATTGCTTCGTAGTAGTCTTTCACCACCAATGCAGACCCACCGGCGACCGGCAGCTGCTCGTAGAACAGAAATTTCATCAGAGTCATCTGCCTGGCCAACCTGGTCAGCCCATGAGACCATTAAATCTCTGTATGTGGGCTTAGCAACTGCTTCCTCATCCTTGTAAGCATTACCAATCGCGCCACCAGGATGATAGCGACCAAAGTTCTGCTTTCGCTCTTCTTGCTCAGCAGTAATAATCTCTGCCAAAGTGATGCAGATTGCGTCACCCACAGCTAAGCAAGCAGTCGTAGTGGTAGTGGGAGCCGGAACACCGTAGATCTCCCGTTCGTTCAAACTTTGAGGAATAGCAGCCGAAATCACAGCAGCCGACATCTTTCCAAGAGGAGAATCAGGCTTGCAAGTGAGTAATATCCGAGGCATCGAAGCAGGGACATGAGGCATCAATTGAAGAATCTCAGGGGTAGCACCTGAGGCTGTGATCATAAAGAGAATGTCACCGGGGCGAACTATTCCCAAATCTCCATGTAAGGCATCACAGGGATGGAGTGTAGTAGCGTGAATGCATAGAGAGTTCATAGTTGCACAGAGCTTATCTGCGATCTTACCAGACTTGCCCATACCGACAAGAACAATCTTTCCGCCAGAGAGTAGCGAGTTGTGCATGATCTGAATAGCAGAGACATAGCTGCTCTGAGTGGCTGAATCAGTCTGATACAAATGATTTAAGTGAGAAAGAGTCATGGCTTGACTTTTCAAAATAGTGGAGGCGGTGTTCATGATAACGCTGGGAGAGGTCTCGCCAGGAGGAGTGAGAAGGTTGAGAGATCCAGAAGCCATTTTGTGTGGAGTAATGTGGAATTGAATTGGAGTCAGAAGAGGTAGATCGGAAGCCTGATAACCAGAATGTCAGCAGCAAGTTCGCGACGTCAGACAACGGTCGGTAGAAAGTATAAAAACATACAAAAATTAAGACCTTGAAGTCCTATTCAGGTAATGCAGATAAATATAAAGAAAGACGGATTCAGAGCTGAGGCAGCGCGAGAATCGCTAAGGTTCGATATTGATAGGGGGTCGGGATTGATAAAGACGACGAAGCACAGGTAACCGATGCGTCGCAATTGAGAGGTAGAAGATGAGAAAGCAGAGTTGAGATTGCGAGGGAATTCGGCAGATACTTATACACAATTCACAGGCAAAACAGAGTAACGTGGCGATGACGGAAAGCAGTGCTGTGTGAGGAAGCAACAGGCGTCAAAGGGAGGACTTGAGTTGGCTGAACCGAAACCAAAATATTAAGTCAGATACTTTAAATTGCGCGAAGTGGCAGTTGGCCGGGTCGGGTCAGCTTTTTTGACGCTCTGCTTCTCGCCGCCCGCCTAACCCGTAGAGAGGTAATCTTTCGGGTTATTTGTCTAAGAACCTTATTTCTCCTTGATGACATAAGTATTTAGAACTTTATTGCCTTTTTTTCTTGCCGACTCCGAAGCGAGGGTTGCAAGCGACTGAAGGCGCGGAAGGTGGCCCCGTATAGCCCGAGAAGCGCTGATAGTATTTGCCGCTGAGAGACGATCGCCGGGATTTGATCAAATAAACAAATGTATTTAAACGTAAAAGCCTTTTAAGAACACCATTACTGAGATCTATGATACTAAGTGTCGGCATTCGTTAATATGCGGAGCCGGCATCTGGCTGGGATTGTGGCAGCGGAACAGAACGCAACGCAGCGTTTCAGAAAAGCTGTCAATGAGATAATAGTAACGATTTCACGCAGCAGTCAAATTACGCTTGTGATCAGAAGAGCTGCCGTAGTTGAGGCTTAACTGTTTACTGTTCAGGGCTTCTTTGATACATCACTGCATAACAAACCAGCTGATGCCGAAACCTCTGTATAATTTTGACTAAAATTAGTTTATATATTTGTTTTATTTTTTTATTTTTTTATTTCTTTATTTTTATTTCATTATTGTTTCGATTATTATGATCACAGAAGCAATATGGACTAATCACAAAGATTCACAATAGGAACACTGAATTCACATCCAATGTTTCATTCCAAGCCTCTTTTTTTGCGGCTCAAATACGTTTGTTTTTAAATAATTAATATCTTCAGCTTCCGAGATTATAAATTTTCGAACAATTGAAATCTGCAAACAAGAATTAATCTGAATCATTAAATTGTTTTAGAAAAACATACATTCTACTTTAGACCTTTTTTGAGGTAGATTTCATTTAGTAATGGTTTGTTTAAAGAGTCATGACGTAGTGATGACGTTTACCGTATTTGGATTTGCGCTAAACTTATTCAGGACAGGTCCGGCGGAAACGACAAAAATGGCAACGCGATATGATTGAAAAGCCGCAAAAAAGCAATTATATTTGTTTACTTCGATTAAATAAAAAAATTACTTCAAACATGTTGAAGCCAAATCAGCTAAACTGTTCCAAAAAATTTGCGATAATCAATGCTGTGATTAAGATGCACTTAGTCAAAGAAATCACACTCATTAAACTGAAATAAAATCAAATGCCCTCCTTCATCTTCTCAACATCTATGACTTCATTGATTGATGATTGACCTTCTCTGCCACATCACATCTATGCATCACAAAAGCAGAAAATCACTTAGCACACTTATGTGTAAACTAAAATAATTTTTTGCTATATCGACAAGTTTTCGTTTTAATTATCTCCATTTTGTAAAGCTGCAATAAGATATCACGTTAAGACGTCACGTCAACAACTTCATCAAAGCCAAAAATTTCCACACCAAGAAACGACAATTTAACCTTCAAAGCCAAAAGCTAAATCTTCTACGCGCTGGTTGCAAATATTCTCTGACGGTTCAAGTATCAGAATAAAAATTTCAAGATACAGACTAGACTTTACAGGTCTGAATTCCAATCACTCACCTCGTTGCATCCATGACGTAGAGGCTTCTCTTCGGCATATGGATTTTCATATGAGATTACACTCTTAGCTTACAGTAGTCACAACATTAAAATTTGATGTAGCATACTTTGCGAATTTTCGGAAACTGTTAACGTAACAAATCAAACGTTGCGTATTGCCATCTATTGACGCTTGCTTCTCCTTGACAGTTGTTCAAACTAATTTATAGTTATAAAATACTATCAACATTTACTTGCAAGATTTAAAACTATGCCTGGTCTAGTTTTTGTATCAATTGGCTGGCGCAAACTGTCCACTGCGATGAGTTCTTAGAAAGTAATTGCATCACAGCTGATGAAGACATGTGATAACGACTAAATCCTTGAAATCAACTATGCTTGCGCAAAATTTGTCACTTTCAACTGTAAACGTCAAAGTGGACCTGTCGGTGTAAACAATGTTTCAGCTAGAAAGATGATGTCAGCCTGAAGATAGTTTATCCGTATCTGAATGCTGTAACTTATCGCAGAAGCCAAGTTTGACGTTGACGACAAGTTCGAATACAACAACTCAAAATTGTAAATCGGCTAGTGCTAGCCGCTACCATTGGAGTAACCAGTGCTATATTTTACCAGATGAATGGTAAACAAATGCATAGTATCACTCTGCTGTAAAGAGAGTTGCAACTTGCTATAGTGTTTCAAACTTGACGTCATCAATTTCTTTGATGGTTTAGTTACCAAATAGTACATTTTTATATGCCTCAATAAATATTCGGAGCTCTCTATACATATTTCGTTCATAATAGGAAAGAGCTATTCAGCAATTCACAACAGAAGAAAAGTACGAACTTTGAGCGACTTCAAAATAAACACAGTGGAATGCACAAGCGCAAACACCAATGGTTCTGACAATCTAATGTAACAGTTTGCAAACTCACGTTCAAACTAATTGAATGACAACTTTTGAAACACTAGTCTTCTCAGCTTCAATGATATGCCGTCTACTGTGATACGCAACGCACACAGTGTGCTTGATGCAGGTGCTAGAGAACAAGTGCCGCAGCTTGATGCTTACGCATATCCTTTTAACCTTTATTGTACCAAAGTATCCTTCGATACATATTGTATTTGGAGTAGTGTTTTTTTACCGAATTGGATGATAGTCCTAGTAATTCCTACATGTCGAACATGGAAATTAGTTTATCTGAGTAGTTTCAGTAAGTTTGAATTGCGGTTTAGGGCAACCGAGCTTTGAACGATCCGTAAGACGATATAATGAAGTCTGCTACTAAAGGTATTTGCTATTAATCTTTAGACTACAGTTTAAGCTGCGTTTTAATTTTGAAGATGCCAGAAATATTTGATCAAGAAACCTTGGAAAGCTACAAAATCAAAGCTTTACCTAACAATGCTTACTATATTCCTAATTTTTTGTCAGAAAGGGAAGAAAACCTCCTTCTAGAAAAGGTCATCAATTCAAATAAACTCACATTCACCGAAATACTGATATATGTTTATAGATCACAAGTGTACCCGATGGAAGATGGACAGAATTGATGCATCGTCGTCTGCAAACATATCCAACACAACTTCTTAAAGGATCAATCTTACCAACAGCAGATGCGTTGCCCATGTGGTTATCTATTCCATGCGTATCTCGAATGAAACAGCTCGGGATATGGGATGAAAGTCCTCACAAAACTGCAAATCACTGCCTTATAAATTGTTACGAGCCTGGTCAAGGTATCATGCCACATGAAGATGGCGATGTCTATTATCCCATGGTTGCTACAGTCAGCTTGCAGGATAGCATTGTTCTAGATATTTATAAAAAGGAGCTAGCTGAGGACGGATCACGTATACTTGCGTATCGGATATACCAAGAACCACGAAGGTAAGTTATGGACTAATAGTTTCAATATAGAGCTATTGACATAATCTAATATAGTCTTCTAATCACAACTGGCAACATGTACACAGACTTCTTACATGGAATTCAAGAGATTACGGTCGATCAAGATGTTTCCCCTTTCAGCATAAGTAACTGGAACAATCTCTCTTTCGAAACTCAACAAAAAATCCTTTTCCAGATTGTCGAACAACAAGGTAAAACTAGAGAAATTGTGGATGATAGAGTTTTAGGGGCTAGTATGCCTAGATCGAAGGCCAGAATTAGTCTAACATTCAGAGACGTCAAGAAAGTCAGGAACTTCGCCGCATTTTTGAGGAAATAACATGTAAACATCACATATAAGTAAATCTCGCATAAATGATACATTGCAGAAGTAATATATAAGAGAGCTATAATTGTTGAACAAGAAAATGTAATCAGAAGTAGCCAGAATAAAAAGCTGGGAAGTAGGTGAAATGGGCTGCTTATATTGGGCGCGTTGTCACGCTCGATATTAGAAGAGCTCGTCGCGTCAAAACGCGTCACTTTTCCGCCCTCGCGTAAGGATAGAGCAAGTAATCTTATTCCTTTATCGCGACTTTTGGTATAGATTTGATATATGTCTTCAATGGTTCCTGTTGCTTCTTCGTCAGTACTAAAGTCCTCATCTCTTCTTTCGGAGCCTACGTAAGCAGTGAAGATGTTTGCAGCTTGCTTAAAACTGACAAAACATCATATAGAGCTAGCGACGTATATCCTACGTATGACAGAGAACAGGTTGACATTGATCTGATTGAAAAATACGACTCCGAACTAAGAATTGATCGAAAAAAAGTCAAATATGAACAACAATACGCTAACATGTATTTTGTCCGACTTTCGAAGTTGAGGAAACGAGTTGAGAAGGCGGCAGCTGAAGCTTGGGATGGAATCGAAGTATGTACAACAGCATCTGACAGAAACAATATATTGACTTGTTTTTTAGTACTGGAGTCAAAAAGCCAAGAAGGTAGAGAGAGTATTGGATGTGAAGCAAGGTGAACTATCATGGGTAGTTGGAACAGTATATATGGATATGCCACAGAAACCCAACATTCTTGAAGAGATAACGAAAGAGTTCTGGACAGTGGCTCCGATTTCAAAAGACAAATTTGCAGATCCTGAACATGATCAGATTACTTTGGAAGACGACAGTGGTCGATTACAGCTCGCGGGATCAGTGATTACAAGTCAGCTGATAGTTACAGGCTGTGTTATTGCTGTTTTAGGTGCGGAAACCGCCACTGGAGAGTTCGATGTCAGAGACGTTGTACTGCCTGGATTGGCACCTCAGATTGCCAGACCATTGAGTACAGATAATTCTCGAAAGTACATAGCACTTGTGTCAGGAATAGAAATCAGTGGATCAGTACATGAATCATACGAGATATCAATGTTAATCGAATATTTGATGGGTGAGCTTGGAAACAGCGGGGTACGCTTCAATCTGTTTCTTTTAGATTTGTCATATATCTAATAGTACTTTTAGGCTATTTCTCATGGAAAAGAAATCGTTCACGCTATTTTTGCTGGAAACTCCTTCGCGGACCCATCAGAGCCAGACGCAAATATTGACTCCACAGTATCTTTATCTACGACTAAAACTAAAAAATATGGCTATGATAAAGCTTCTTACAATGCTAAACCTACAGAAACTCTGGACAGTATATTAGCGGAACTGAGTATGTCCATTTCAGTCGATTTGATGCCTGGCGATCACGATCCTACAAATCTGTCATTACCTCAACAGCCCATTCATCCTGCATTAATACCCAAATCAAGAGAGTACATGGGATCGTCGTTCAGGACAGTCACAAATCCTTGTTGGTGGGAAACAGGAGGCACAAGGTAGGTGGGCCGTTTGATTGCGTGTATCTGAATTGAGTAGCTAAATGAAGATATAGGATATTGGGAACAGGTGGGCAGACAATTAGCGATATATACAAGTATGTCGAAGGTGATGATCGGTTGAAAATGATGGAGCACACTTTACTTTGGCAACATTGTGCCCCAACTGCTCCTGATACTCTATGTAAGTCATCTACCTATATGCATTTCAACTCCATTTGTGCTAACATCTGCAAGGGAGCTATCCGTTCCAAGATCGGGACCCATTTATCCTCGATGAGACGCCACACGTCTACTTTGCCGGAAATCAGCCAGAATTCGCTACATCAATACTGAAAGATGATAACGGAAAACAGGTTCGAATCATTTCTATTCCACAGTTTTCAACTACGAAAGAAATCGTTCTACTGGATGTGAATTCTCTGGAATGTGAGACAGTCTCATTTAAAGCAGGGGCGTAGCTCTAAAACTGAATTAAAATTTAAAATATATACAATTATCGTACAATGTTCCAGTAGCCGTCGTCTCCATAATTTTTCATATGCACCCACTCAAGAATCACAGGCTTTTCCTCTGCCACGTCGTCATTTTATGGTTCAAAAGAATCCTCTGCTCTATATATATACCGGTAACCTGTCGACCCCACTAAAAATCGCCCATCAGGTTGCGGCCGTAATATTAATGTTTCCGAAAATCCATGTAATCCTTTTGATTTATCCGTTCCTAGTCGTACTTTCCCCTCTGCTGTAACAACTACTGATGGTTGGCCATTGATCCCTCCCGCTAAAGGGACGCAGTTGTGACCTGTAACATCATGAGAGGTGACAGGCATTGTTTTGTATAGCTCAGCATAGGCTGCTCCTCCTAGTAATGGATTGCCATTAAATACGATTGGTGCTGTAGGTTCAAAGAACTCCGCCAATGACTCACGACTACTGTCAAGAGCTAAATAGTACTTCCTTAGAAACGTATCGGTACCTTATAGTTTTGTTAGACGCAACATTGTCTCAAATCGTTCGATTTGCATACCTCGATTAATGATGTCAAGCACATTGCCTAATTCCTGATGAGAGATTAGCTTTGCGAGCCACAGTGTATAAGGTACACTTACGGAATTATTATCAGAAGGCGTTGCCATTTTATGTTCCCTTTCTTGGTCTGTATTAATGTATCAATCGGATCAATGTTGGACACAGTGCAGTGGGTTTCAACAAGTAGTTTCAACAAGAGATTCAACAGCGCATTCAAAATCCTATTATCGACAGATCAAAACGCGGGACTTTCCGTACTTCAAACACACTTTAAACAACAAAATTAATTTTCCGACTTGTATCTTAAAATTTTCAAGAACAAGTACCAACGTAACCAGAAGTACTTCTAAAGTCATGATTCTTCAATATATGAAACCCTAACCAGAACATCCCAGTTGTCATTCGCAAATGTTACGAGTATCGTTCACAATTACGCGTCTACAGCAAGTGAGACTACGATTTGTACGGAATTCTTTACATAATTGATTACACTGTGATATACATTGCTATGTAACACCCATAAATTCGGGCTTTCTGAGGAACTATAAACTTCCGTTTATAAGTCTTATTCTGTTTGAGAACTCGAATGAATCCAATTATTCAAGATCCAGATAACTTGAAGTCAACCTTTCGGCAACATAGGGCAATTCCTCATAAGTCACGCTTCACATCTAAGCAACATAGGGGAACATAGCCTTTCTGTTCTTTGGGTAAGTTCCCGCAAACTCCCGTTTGTACTTACTGTGCTTCTTGAGAGCCCACTTGTACATAGTAAATGTAGACACGACCCAGAAAAGGACTGCCGCCCAAGTTCGCGTGAGCGCGCACACAGCCAGCCAAGCCAACGACTCGAAAAAGTAGTTCGGGCAAGACACCAATTTGAATCCGTATCCATAAGGAATTTTGCGCTGAGTGGTGCCTTTTGGACGCAAAGAGGAGAGAATCAAATGTGTAGCGAAATTAGAAAGCTCAGCGTAGGTCCATAAACCGACGAATCCAAGATAGAAAGAACGCGGTAAATCGCCGCATGCACCGGGAGCGTAAGCGAAGTACGCCAGAAGAAATCCAGAGAGAATCCAGTAATGAGCGGAATTACGAAAAATGTAAAGAAACGGCATGGTAGCATTTGAGAAACGGTGAACAAACATTGTTTCCAATTCTCGCTTAATATAATGGAGAATAACGAGGTAGAGAACAGTTTTCTGAACATATGAATGCTCAAACGATTTTCCATAAATCAAATTCTGAAAATAATAGAAGAACAAATGGATAAATATCGGTCCGCTATATTCGACGTAAAACACGGTAGCCCAGCTAACCTGATAACCTGTAAACATAATCAATTAGTATCATATTTTCGTCATCCGTAATACGAATTCCATACCAAGATCTTTAACATATATGATAGAGTTGTCCTGCAAGTCATATTTTTCGAGGAGAGTTCCCGGCATTAATCGCGTGTTATCGATGAGAGTCAATCGAATTCGCTCGGGTCCCAGCTTTGTAGCACTACTGATGGCCGTGACCAATGATTCCACAGTAGCAGACGCATCAGTGTCCAAAGTTGATGGAAGGCGACTTATTTTAGCCTTTGGAGACTTTGTTCTCAAATTGACAGTAACCATTTTCTCTACTGTGCTGCGGAAATTGCAATTGCTGCAATCGCTTAGCTGACACCTTTCCTGTGAAGAGATTCGTGGAAGTGTTGAATCATTTCCAGGGGTTCAACAACTCAACTAACTTTTTATCACGTGATAGTCTGAGGCTCTCGTTTAACTCACTAGACTCGCTGTCGCACTATCAGTAGACAGTAATACATTTGCAATTACAAGCTATATAGTCTGAAGGTGGCGATTTGGTACAGATAGAGCCCTATTTGAGGTAACTGAGACTAAAGCAAAGCTATCTCTGTTTATTATAGAGAGTCAATCAATGGATTAGTTGGCAGTGGCAAGGTAGCGCTGTCAGACAATTATGAACTCTTTCAATTCTATCAATATCAACTTTCATGATATAACAACATTTAATAGTCAGGAGCTATCGAAATTAATAAATCAATGTGCTTTTATAAATGAGAACCAGTCTAGATCTCATTCGTCGAAGCGACGAAGATTGAACAGTGGCAACAATGAAAAGATATCATTTATCACTGGTACTGCTTATAACAGCTCCTTTGTTCAATATAATGGAATTGATCTTCATGAAAACCAATGTATTCTTTTTAGAAATATGATATATCTTGAATTATTTTCCGAATCAGATAGTAAAACGATAGAAAAGCAATTTGCGGATTCATTGAACGATATATTTGAATCCTTGACGAAGGAATCTCCAGATACGAAACTTGTCTACCGAATACCATGCAAACTCAAACTAAATGAAGAAGCCAAAAATGTGGAGGTTTTCGCTTCATTCACCAAGTCGCCTTTTATGTGTTCTTTCAATGTTCCCTTTGAAAAACAATTGCTCGATGATATCGAATTATTTAATTTGGCAATTTCTTCTCGCACTGTGTCATTTGATGGAAGTCCGCTCATTATTCCCACGCCTACTTTTTGTATACGGCAAAATTCTGCAGGAAAACTTGAATGTTTCATTGATTTTGGAATTGCCTTACCTAACTCTTCATTTCCTACCGTTGTTGCATCCGAAATAACTACTAATGCGATATATGGAAAGATTTTGCTTCGAGCTTTTTCTTGTATCCCTCGAGAGCAATTATACCATTTACTCAATGAGAAGGATCTACAGAAAGCGTATGAAAAGGGAGAAACAATGATAACTCCCAGGCCTTTAGTGAAAGCTGTACAGTTTTATCAAACAATTTCGAGTCACAATCTCCCCGAAGCTAATCCTGCAGTGCGGCATTCAGCATTACTCACACCAATGCTAGATTATCAGCAAAGGACGGTGGAATGGGCTCTAAAACAAGAGGGAAAAATATTTCAGGACGGGAAGCTTGTTGACATTTGCGAGTATGACGTCCCGTTCCCACCATGGGGTTGGTCGCAAGTTGCAAATCATGGGTCAAAACTATGGGTTGCTCCCGAGCTAGGACTTGCGTGCAAATCAGAAGCCCAGTTGCGAAGGGAGTCGTTGGATATCATAAAAGATGGAGCAAAAGGGCTCATTGCTGAAGAGATGGGTCTTGGTAAATCGCTTGAAACCATAGCTCTGATTCTTCTCAACCAGCGGCCAAGCGAAGAGATTGGATCGTCTGTAACTGACTCATACTCAGGAGACGTTGTTCAAAAAGCAAAAACAACGCTTATTATCACCCCTTCGAGTATACATAAACAATGGATAGAAGAATTTCGCAATCATGCCCCTTCGCTTACATTGTGTATTTACAAAGGAGCCACAAAAGGTAAAAAGTCTACAAGTGATCTCAATGTGGTATCTTCCGAAGAGATGGCAAAATTTGATGTAGTTTTGACCACATATTCGGTTATTGCGAAGGAATTGCATTACGCTTTGAAAGCCCCTACAAGAAGTATGCGACAGGAAAGAAAATATGAACGAGTAATTTCTCCTCTTGTCAAACTTCAGTTTTGGCGAATTATTCTCGATGAAGTTCAGTTAGTCGAGACAGGAGTTGGAAATGCTGCCCAGGTTGCTCGAATTATTCCCCGTTTTCATGCATGGGGTGTCTCAGGTACACCCGTTCGAAATGAGCTTTCTGATTTAGCTGGACTATTACTATTCTTACGAAAACTTCCGTTCACACAAGGGCATAGCTCCAAAGTTTGGAAAAGATTATGCAGAGACTCGAAATTGTTTTGCGATTTATTTTATAGATTCAGCGTCCGACACACTAAGGATATGGTGAAGGATAGTATAAGCCTTCCTCCACAGCGACGCATCGTTCTCAAAATACCTTTCACCACTGTCGAAGAAAACAATTATCGTCATATCTTCCAGCAATTTCTAGATGACTGCGGATTCACACCTGAAGGAAATCCAGCTAGAGATGATTGGGATCCTGCAATAGAACTTCCGAAGATGAGCAGATGGTTGGGTCGTCTTCGCCAAACTTGCTGTCACGCCCAAATTGGAACCGGAAACCGAAAGGCTCTTGGTGGTGGGCCTCTTCGGACTGTCAAAGAAGTTCTCGAAGCTATGTATGAGAATGCACATGCTTCTGTGCAAACTGATCAGCGTCAACTTTGGACTTACAAAATTCAAAGATGTCAGTTGTTGGAGCAAGATGAAAAGCGTGAGGATGCTTTGGAGCTGCTCATGGAGACTTGCGAAGGCATAAGAGAAGTCTTAGCACAATGCCGTAAGCAGCTTGCAGAGGAAATAGGAAACCAGAAAGAATTCCACTCAAAGATTGAATCGCGTCAAAGAAAGAACCCCAAGCACATTGAGAAAACACTAAAATCCGACTTAAAATCTGATAATAAAATCGAAGAAGATGATGTTGAAGAAGAAGACGAACAAAAGCGGGAAGAACGTTTGATGATGGATCAACTTGAAAAAGAGGAAGAAGAGAAGTTGAAAGGTCGAGTTCTGTCTGCACGGTTACGAGTGCGCACATTTTTGGAATTAGAGCATCGTTGCTTGTTTTTTATTGCCAGTATTAATTTTCAACTGGTAGGGAAATCTTTCATTCAAATTATGATGGAAAATAATACTAAATAATCTGACTGACAGGGCAACAAAGCACTTGAAGACGAATATTACGCGCTTGCACAAACTGCGCGACAAGAGGTATGTTATGTACGAATTTATCAATATGCATTATTACTAACTTGATCGAAATAAGCTTCTGCAAGAATCACAGATGAAGGCTCAACGACTTATGGATAATCTAATGAAAAAAGCTAGCAGGCAGAAGTTTGTGGAAATTCCGGAAATTAAGGAAATAAAAGACGCAAACTACGGACTTGAAGCGCGCTCGATTGGTACCTCTGCACGTGAAATGTGCGCAATTTTAAACGATCAGGCGAATTTGTTGGACGACTGGCGCGAGAAACTTGTTTCTTTACTGAGCCAGAACCTTGTAGACAAAGACTCAGAGCCAGACGGTGAGGAGTACGGCGAGTCTTTGGATGCTCAAGAGGAGGGGTTTTCTTATCAAGAGGCAGTAAGGCAAGTTATAGCAGACAGAAATGAAGCTGTGAACGGCGTTCGTAATAATCTTGTGGAGTATGATATAACTAGAGAAGATGCTCTAGATAAGCGTACTGATCTAGCCAAAAAATTGCTTGAGGAACGAAAATCTGTGAAACCGCCTCAGCACCTGAAATCTTTGAAACATCTTTTAGATGATTTAAGACGTCATGTTACGCAAATTAGTTACGAAGTTGAGGACGCATCTGGCGACAGGCGGCATAGATTCGAAGTAGAACTCACAATTGCCGAAAGAGAGTTGGCCGTGCTCAGAGACATATTCACAGCGCAGAAGAAGACTCTGGACAGTCTGGAGAAGGAGTTACTTTTTTTCAGATCGATTTACAATGCTCGTATTGAGTACTACAAACAATTACAACAAATATCGGATGGGGTTGCTTTGTTTGAACCTAAGGAACCTGAGAAATTTAAAAAGACAGCAACTGCTCAGGAATCCAAGTTACTAGGAAGAATTGAGATGGGATATGCTCGTCTAAGATATCTGGAACATCTTCGCAATTCCGTCGTGGGAAGTACTGGAACAGTTCCTGAGAGTGAGCGAATATGTGTGATATGCCAGTCCTCTTTCGAAGTTGGGTCGCTCACTGTGTGTGGGCACCAATATTGTCGGGAGTGCATGCTAGAGTAAGTGATTATCAACTTTATTTAATGATATACTGACGGTGCTTCAGGTGGTGGAAAGCACATCACACATGTCCGATATGTAAAAAGAGCCTAAAGAGTAGAGATATTTACAGCATTTCTTATAAACCGATTGAAATCGAGGTTCAAGAAGAAAAAGGCAATGCATTGGCTACCTCGTCCTCTCCAAAAACCACACGAGCAGCCATATACTCAGACATGAGTCAACAAGCTCTTGATAGAATCAAGTCTATTGATTTGAATGGATCATATGGCTCTAAGATCGATATGATTTTACGTCAAATGATTTGGCTTCGAGAACACAATCCAAATGCACAAGTCGTCGTGTTCTCACAGTTCACTGATTTCTTAAACTTGATTTCTATGGCTCTTTTGCGTCACGGCATTAAGTATGCGACGGTGGAGAAAAATATGGAACAGTTCAAGTCAAACCCGGACGTGATGTGCTTTTTACTACACGCCAAATCGCAATCGTAAGTTTTGGTTTGTTTGACAATCGAAAGTATGTGCTGACAAATTTTGACAGATCCGGATTGACATTGATTAATGCTACCCATGTAATTCTTTGTGAACCTCTATTCAATACTGCATTAGAACTCCAGGCAATTTCTCGTGTCCATCGGATCGGACAAACAAGACCAACAACAGTATGGATGTATGCAATCGCAGGAACTGTGGAAGAGTCTGTGCTTGCACTTACTACAAAGCGACGATTAGCACTATTGGGGAATCAAGACGAAGATGGATTGACTGAGGCCAAGTTAGATGCTTCAAACTCTATACAATTATCAAGGTCAGCAGGGCGGATGATTGACAGAAAAGGAGAAGGGGAGATTGTTCCACAGGATGAGATATGGGGATTGTTTTTTGGTGAGTCTGCGGTACATGAAGCACATCAGCAAGTTGGGTTAATGGACATCGCCCTCAAATCTGATAAAATTAAAGGAAACAACGAGCTTGAGAATGTGGCTGAAGAGTACAGAAGAGAAGTAGCAGCTAATGCCGCAGAACAACGTGCTAGTGGTTCTGGAGGAAATTGAAACATGTATGATATTTAAAAGTTTGAAGAGACTTGTTGGAAATTTAAGGATGGGATGGAGTTTTGAAATTTTAACACGAGTTGGATTTGTACTTTATCAAGGCCGAGAGCCCAAAAATGATATATTGAATTTGTATAATCTTCATTTTGATCTAAGCAATCTATAGTTATGTACAAAAATATCAAAACCTAAAAAAAACCGACAGTCTATAAAGCCATCTAAATTTGCAAATAAACAAACTCCTATAATTTATACACACAACTTTTATATTTATTTCACCTTCTTCGCCTGCGCCCCATTAGAATGAGTTTTCTTTTTCTCCAAATACTTTGTAAGAGCTTCACCACCAACGCCTCCAAAGACCAAAAAAACGCCAAACCATTGACCTAAAGATAAAGCATGCTTGAACCAAACCACTGAAAGGAGCATTGAAGTCATTTTGCGAGTGACGGTCACGGTCACAAGCGTCAATGAGCCAAACTTACTCAGGGTGTAGAAAATGAAAACTTGGCCAATTGCTCCGCAGACAGAGAAGAGAAGGATGTCATGTAGAACGGACGGAAATTCACGGAAAAATTGCAATGCACTGGTTAATTCTGTCGAAAATGGCGAAAGAAGAAATAGTCCAGTGAGAATGGTTGACATGACATTGATCCCGCACATCATCTTTGGGCCAGTCATTGTAGGCTGAGTTTGGAAAATATGGTCTTGAGTAGAGTTTGTCAGACCATCAAATAAGAGATTAATCGTAAGAAGAAAAAGCCCGTAGATGGAAGAAGACTGTGGACCTTGCGCAGCCTTTTTGCTGGAACTTGGATGATACAACGTGAATAAAGATACACCGCAAGTCACTGCAAAGACAACCATGTATTTACTCCAGGAGTACTTTCTGCGAAACAAGATAACATGCA
Source organism: Myxozyma mucilagina (assembly GCA_030571435.1). Taxonomy (NCBI): domain Eukaryota; kingdom Fungi; phylum Ascomycota; class Lipomycetes; order Lipomycetales; family Lipomycetaceae; genus Myxozyma; species Myxozyma mucilagina. The sequence continues at coordinate 28,541 of JAJLXV010000092.1, forward strand.
ACGCCATAACTGGTAGAAGCTTACAGCTTTTACCAAGCAGAAGCGTAAGATAATCAATATGATTGAGACTGGCGTAACCGAACGGACTAGCAAGTGAAGACGTGGTGGCAACTAAGCCAAACTGGAAAATGACCTTGAGATTTGGGAAAACATTGGCAGATTGACCAGAAGTTCTCGAGCTGTATAAAGTGTACAAAAATCCAACAATTGCAGCGCAAAATGACTGTACTGTATTGATCACAAGCGAATATCTGAAGAACTTGCGATCTGGGCCATATGGAGTAGTCGATATCCGCTCTTGTAAAACCGCCCAAGTCAGAAAAGAAATGTAGATACCACCGACAGATATCAGCAATTGAAGTACACCAGGAGAAGAAGCATGTGCAGTCTCATTAGACTTTGTGGTGGTAGCTAGTGGCTTCGTATTTCCTTGTGAAATTTCACTGTCGCGTACTTTCCTGCTACGCGTTTGTGTTTCCGTAGACGCCGTAGACGAAGCTCTTAACGTCACGGCCATGGTTAACAAACAAATCAATCAATTGAGCTCTGTACAATGCAATTCTGAGCCGATTAACCAAATCAGAAGAGACAGAAATCAACAGTATCTGAGGCACTTCTAAAATAGTGTGTGTTCCATCCTGCTTAAGTGTCCTCTTGGTGGCGCCGCACGCGGCAGGGCCAGGGGTATTCTGGTACGCGAAGTACTGAGATATTTCGGGTTAGGTTTCAGGTAAGTTGTCGGCCGCAGGCAACCGGTAATCCAGCTATGACGACGGAGGCAGAAAACGGCAATAATTGATGCTATTTGAATATAGGTAGAGTCCGAGATAGGGAATTGAGGAGTTTTGTATTATGAGTAGCTCTGCTGCCCCAAACAAATCGCTTTCAGATGCAGATCTGCTTATGTTTGATGGGCTCCTTGCCCCTTCGTCAGTGAATAAGTCCAAACCGGCTCCGATTAACGCAGCAGCGTTTACGTCCTCATCAGGTTCAAATCCAGCAGTTTCTTCTGCGAATGTATCTACGACAAATGCTGGAACTGATTGGTTTTCTTTGTTAGCTGCAACATCGCAGCCAGTGGCTCCAGTGGCGAAGCCGGCTCCAAAACCAGCTCCGTCGCCCAACTATGATTTGGCCAGAAATCTATTTCAAACAACGCCTATGTCTACTCCTTCGCCTACTACTGCAGCAATACCCTCTCTTGTTCCCACTCCACCCGTTTTATCAACAACGGCTCAGTCTGGTCTGAAACAAGCCAGCATCATTGATGATGATTTTGGAGACTTTATAAGTGACACTGTGTCAACCGATCCGAAGAAGACAATTGGATCTCAACAATTGCAGACACCCAAACCACCGTCGGTCGGAAATTCAATAAGTCCCAGCTTTTCTTTACCTACACCGGATCCAACACCAAGTTCTTCGAAAGGAGTGAAGCCAGCTCAGCAAGCAGCCAGTCCTAAGAGGGTTCCTGTTCCTGTCGTTAAACAAACTGTGAACGCACCACCTCCAAAACCTGCTCGACCTCCTGAGTACATCACGAACCAGTATAGACCGACAACTTCACCGCAAAGTCCGCAAAGACGCAATGGACCTTCATATCAAAATAATACTCGTCCTGTTTCTGTGCAAGGTTCTATGCATCAACCGAGAACTTCTCAATCAGGTATTTCTGTTCAGCCGTTGCGTTTTGGTCAACATTTGGCAGGTCCAAGCGGTCAGATAGTCAGCACTGCTGCTCCTGTTTTGCGACAACCGGAGCCCAAGACTATGTCTCTACCAGGTGCATTTAACAGTTCAAACGGTAAAGTCGTACCTTCGAAGATTACGACTGCAGCCCCGCCGAAGCCTTCCAAGTTCGCTGATGCATCAGACGATTTTGAGCCTTGGCCAGAATTTGACTCAGTAACAAGTACACCAAGTTCAGTCACCGCTAATCCTTCGCGTCCACTTTTACCACCACCAGAAGTTTTGTTGTCACTATTTCAATCGAATTTATTTCCACTTCCGATGCCTCTTTTCCAGTCATTGGTTCCTCTGTCATTTCCACTGAAGCGACGGATTCTCTCATCCCCCAAAGTGAAACAGTTTTTTGAAGCGTTCATACTTGCAGTTGAGGTCGCAGTTCGTATATGTGCGGGCCGTAAACGTCGTGGAGGAACCTTCGAAGCAGATAAAGAGGCGAGAGAATCAGCTCGATTATGGCGGTCACTACGTGAACGAGTCGCTGGAGCTGGACTACGTGATTTACCCAATTTAGATGCATCGTTTACTTTGAGAGAGTATATCGGTGATCCGAAAGAGACATGCATGGTTTGTGGAGTGGCCAGGCATGAGAAAGTTCGAGGATGTACGAAAGAAGTTGTTTGGGATTTTGAAAATGGGGGACATTCTACTTGCATAAGGTGGTGGGCTCATGAAAAGGCTTTGATGGAGTCTTAAAACTTTTTTGGTTTCTAATTTTGTTTATCGACTGTTTATTTTTTGGTTTCAAACTGTTTGCATTTAATTTGGAGTAGTTGTGAGACGGAACAAACGTCCAAACCTTAAATAAAGTAGAGTTTGAATAGAGTAATTTACGCGTAGACAGTTCAACCCCATACTTTTGCACTTCATCCCTGAAAAGTTAGAAAAATTATATCTACTTAAATAATGGACGAAGAAGAATTTGGGGACGATGCACTTCCACCTGCGAAATCATATATATGCGAGAAAGATTTATATGACGACATAAATGCATGGGCGAAATCAAAAGGCTACGCTTTCGTAGTTCGACGATCGCGTAAAGACCGAGGCTGCAAAAAAGTTCATTTCGGATGTGATCGGTACACAAAACCGCGAAGACCGGGAACTACGGAGCGTCATCCAGGAAGAGCGACTGGCTGTCAGTTTTCAGTGTTGGCTAAACAGTATAACGATGGATCATGGGAGGTGAAGCATAGAGAAGAGAAGTACAGTAAACACAATCATAAGCCGGATAAATCAATTGAGGCACATCCGGTATTACGACGAATCACTGATACAGCAGCGGAAGCTATAACGGATTTAATTGAATCAAAAACGGACTTCAAAGAAATTGAAAAATTTGCACTAAAGAAATTCGGGTGCACAATTATCCCCGCTGATCTCCCAAATATATTGCAAAGAATTCGACGGAAACGACGACTGGAGAAAAACAGTGTTGAGTCATTGGTTCAGAGCTGTAATGATGAGCATGTTGTTTATAATCTGGAACTAGATTCCGAAAGACGAATAAGCAGGTTCTTTCTTGCACATCCTCAAAGCGTGGAGTACTTAAGGAGACATCCAGATCTATTTTTCATAGACTGCATCGAAGATACTAATAAATACAATATGCCATTGATTAGCGTATTTAGCATTGATTGCTGTCAAAAGCCATTTTTCATTGCGATGGCATTTATACAAAAAGAGAGTGAAGAAGATTATTTATGGGTGTTATTTCATTTAAAAGAGCTCTACAAGCGGGAAAATCTACCAAAATTAGTAATCACGGATCGCATTCATTTTGCTAATAAAGCAATTAAAGTTGTTTTCCCTTTAGCAAAAACATTAGTTCGAACACAGTTTGTCAATGAAAGAATTGAAGAATACTGCAAAATTGCAATCATTCAGCGAGATATTGAAATTTACGGAGTATCAAGTGGAGAAACGTGGACAATATTCTTCCAAGATTGGAACAAAGTTATAAACTCAAAAACAGAAGATGCATTTATCAATAACTGGGCTAAATTTTGCTCAGACTATGATAGTTTACATAGCGGGTTGCTTCATTATATTAGCAATACTTGGATAAATCAGTATAAAGAGTGTTTTGTTAAAGCGTGGGTTGATAAAGTTTTACATTTTGGATTGAATGAGACGTCTGTTATACAGGAGATGAGAAAAGAGATTATAGAGAGGAAGCCTGCTCCTGTTGTTATTTTTATTGACGATAAAGAGGATAGAGACAACAATAGCGGGGACAAAAATGATGAGCAGAACGAAAACGGCAATAACGACAATGAAAATAATGATAATGATAATGATAGCAGCACCAATGGTTCTACCAATGGCGATGCTGAAAAAGCAGTCGAAGAACATGCACCGACAAATACAGGGGACTTATTTGATACCTGGCAACAACTGAAACAAGTCATCCGCGCACAACTCAAAGCTGTTAAAGAATACAGCGACAGCCAAAGATCAACACCCAATCCAATTTTTTCAGATAAACTATTCAACACTATTCGCGGCGACGTATCAGAAGAAGCAATGCTTCTGATTCAACAACAAAAGAATCGGTATAAAGAACAGCATAATGATGAATGTTTGTTGTTCATAAACACGCATGGATTACCTTGTGTACACGCAATTATGGAGCATTTGACTGCTGCGAAACCTCTTGCATTGAAGGATATTCATTATCATTGGCAGTATATTAAGCGGGAGCCAGTTAGAGTTATGATGTCTCCAAAGATAATACCCAAGGAGCTTCAAATGTAGCTAGTTAAATGTAATTCTATTGCTTAATTTGTGAGGCTGATCTGGTATAAAAAATCTAGAATCTATAGACTGGCATTTTGACTTACAGACTAATATGTATATAAAACCATTACTAATAAAAGCTCATTTTGAAAAAGCACCTATCATAGCCCGAGACAATGGCTCTATGATTGTATAAAAAGTAAATTTCTCTTCAATGAAAGCACTTTCAACGTTTCTCGTTGTTCGTCCAAATTGGGACCTAATTAATATCACGTGCCGCTAATATACCGCCACTACAATGCTATCAACGTGTTCATCAACGTGTTCATCAACTTCTCTCTACTTTATCGATATCATCAAAGAAACACCCATACAGAATGACACGAAACACACCGATCGACAAGGCTATTAGCTCTCACACTGGAACTATGATTTTAACATTTACCGGTATTGTCGTTGCGGCGTACGCATACGTCTCAATGTCGCGAACACCGCGGTATCCGCCTCCTACATCTTCCCGTCCGTGATTCTCCACAACTTTCAACAGTGTGGAGAGAGATGGAAACGAATGGGAAAAAACAAAATATTAGCGAGATCTTTATTCATTCAAATTTTTAATATAATTTTACAAAGCAATAGCCTGTCTAAATTGTGCAACAAGAACTTCAAACCCCTGCCACGCATTCAAAATCTCAAATATGTTTTTCGCAGGACACGCATCAATAGCTCGTGCAAGTAACTCCATCTGCATCTCCAGCACCTGTATACGGCCCATACAACGGGCGCTCATAGCTGGCGAAATACTTTGCTTTATGCCGCTACTTGACGGAAAGCCAGTCGGAGACGGCGAGTTCATGTTGGGTGGAGTGAGAAGCGCAGTGGGCGAAACGTATCGACCAGTTGCGAAAAGAACGTGCCAGACAAGATCCGGATCGCGTGATGTGATGTACTGGGTATTAGGGAGCAGTCGGGTTGTGGTGTATTCATAAGCGGTGTTAAAGTCATCTGCTGCGAGGGCAGCGTAAATACATGCTCTGACGATTCGAAAATCAAGAAGATCATCGTTTTCAGTGTGCAGATTCTCTGGATTTGTTAGTTGATTTTGAAATAATAATGAAAATCCAGTTGTCAAATCTTTTGAAATCGAAATGAGTTCATCAACTTGTTTGTAGGCTTTTTCGTTGGCTTGAAGAATTGAGGAGACAATGCCTTCGGGATCGCCGTTCGCACGTAGTTGCACTGGTGTAAGTGGTGTTCCTGGAACCAACGTTAAAGCGAATTTTGAAATTTGGTTCGTAGCACGCAGTAACGCATCTGCTTTCTGCAGTTCTTCAGATGAGGATTTGTCGGGGTATATTAAATGCAATCTAATCATTAGTCAATGTTAAGCGGGCAAAATGATGAGAAACGTACACTTGAGAGGCAGTCTTTAGACTTCCTCGAGATACGCTGCAGTTGGATGCATTGTCATAATGTTGTTCAAATGCGCGTAAAACGTGATTCTCGAGATCATTGATCGGTAAAGGTGAGAAAACAGGTTCGATGTAAATCTCTTCCACCAACGCAATTTCTACATTATCAGTAAGGCATGCCAAAATTATAAGAATGGAATACATACTGCCAAAGTCAAGTAAAGCACCAAGAAAGACATTCTCAATATCTGTATCTGACAATGCACCCAAAACTAAACTCTTCCGCGCAAGCCACCGCGCACCCGACCGTAATGCTCTCCAAGTACTCTCATCTCTGTACGCATACTTTTGACTTCCCTTGACCAGCGACGAAAGGAACACTAGTTGAGTAGTTTGCGACGCTTCGTTTCGTAGTTTCGATACAGTGGGTAAAGATGTGGGAAGATGTATGGAAAGCATGGCGGCAGATGATATTAATGTGTCGAGAGTGGAAAGGATGGTTGAGTTGACTGTTGAGTCGGGGGTAATCTGTGGTAATAGAATTGAGGCGCGTTTATGGAGGGTATGCATGGCGTCGAAATAGTCCGGAGTCGTTGCTGTACATTTATAGCAAAGATCAACCATGCTTGAGAGATACTGTCGAAGGAAAATAGGATCATCAGGACCAGACCAGGTTTTGAACAACTCGGCAGCAGTGAAAAAGTCCATGTTGACTAAATACTCGAAAAATGCTTCCCAGGCATTCTTCTGATGCTCATTCGCGTAAGATATGAAGGGGGTAATGTACAATGCAGTGTCTTTGAGAACAGACTTGACAGTAGTTTGCGAATAGAAATATTGAATCGCCTTTGCAGGATCAAGGTCTGTCAACTGTTGCAGGGTATACGGTCGGCTTGAATCAGAGTATTTATCCAGAAAGTGCTTTTGCGGTAAGAATATCCCGTTTCGCCATGATACGATCTCATCAGGTAGATTGTCCTGATCCAGTATATCGCCCACCAATTCCAAAGCACCAAACAGATCAACAGAGTATATCCGAGTCAATATCCACTTTGCAAGCAACGCATCCCCAGTAGCGCCTACATCATCAAAGCACGCTTCCAGCTCATCTTTTACACGTGGCCACGCAATTTCCACCGCTAATTCCTCAATTGACTCATCTTCATTCGTATTTGGGTTTTCCAAGTTTCCGTTAACAATGTCGTATGCGAGAGAAATACAGGAAGACGCGTCTGCGGCAGCGGGTGTGTAGAGAAGCAATACGCGGAGAGCGAGCACCGGATCAAGTGATGCCAGCAGCTCGCGCAGACGGACAAAGTCCGCTGAAGCAGCGGCTTCCGCTGCGAGCAGCGCTGCTCTAGCGTCCATTGTATCAGCAGTATTCAAACAATCACTGAAAAACCAGCAATTGTGGGTTTATTTTCGGTGCAATTGTCGACTTACTGCAAATTGGGGATGGCCGATGAATTTCGCGGTTGGGAACAAAAGCACGCGCGCCGCAACCAGAACTCGGCCCATGAGCTCACCGCGCGACTATCTGCCTTCGTCGCCTGCCCGGCTGCGTTTAGACGAGGTAAGTAAGAAAAGATATGACAAAGTAATTCTGAAAATTCTGGATCTAACGAATCAACTAAACAGATAGCCGGGTCGTCGGGGTCGTCGCCGCTGCGCCGGTCGCGGAGCCAGTTTCTACGCGAACCGGGATCAACCTCGTCGCTTCCACATGCGCTTCCGACGAGCAGTCAGCCTAGTTTCATGACTAGTTCTAATGGAAATGTGCTTTCTAGACGAAGTGCGTCTATGTCCTTTGCTTTAAATGGCGGAGGAGTCGACAGCAGGCTGGGAAATGGAATTGGGGTCGGATCAAGACAGACATCAGGGACATCAGGGACAATGAGCACAGCCGGAGAAGACGCGCTGTGGACAGCCGTAGAAGACCTACGCCAGCGTGTAAAGACCCTTGAAACAGCGCAAGCGGCAAACACAGAAAAGAAAACCACGCGAAGTAGCTTATTCGCAGCAATCCAGCACAGTTCGCTGCCCAAAGATCTCCAAGACGCGCTCGATGAGGCAGGTTCGGCTCTCGAGCAACTCGCAAACAAATTGCCAAAGGACAGCAGACTTGTTGGCGCGAAAATGGACGCGCTTCACCGGTCTTTGGCGGAGTTGTTCATCGTTGTGTGCGAAGCGCAAAGCGCGTCAACGTCTGTACCGATGTCAACTACAACTTCGTCAACTTTATCTACAGTGACATCAGCATCAACAGCAAATACATATTCACCAGAAGTAGACAGTTTGGCTGCACGATTACCACAAAGAGCGGCTAGTCGAATGCGTCAGTCTCTTGAGACGAGCCAACTACCTGCAGAACTACGGCCAGCATCGCGAATGGCGACGCGGACTACTAAATCATCGCCTGCACGTCCTTCAGACGAGCTTTTTAGAAGGCGGTAGGCGTACTTTTTCCAAAAACAATAAACAGACTCAAGCAATAACATATAACAAAAGAGCTCTTATCACTTAGAGATGGTAATCAATATCTCTATGCTTGATCCCTAATTTATCCCAACCATGAATCTATTAACCAAAATGTATATACACATGAAAACTAAACCTACAAATCAAACTGCGCAACAGCAACAGCCTTCTTCGCCTTGCGTTCATTAACCACGTCTTTCCAATCCTTCTTCAACTCCTCATCTCCACTCTCATCATCCGAGCTTTCCAACGATAACGGTTTTGCTTTTGCGACAGCCATTTTTTGCTTCTTGACTTGTCTCTCAACCCGTCTTTCGTGGCGTTCTTGTTTGGCTGACCACGGTGTGTTTGGTAATTTGTGTTTTGAAGATGATGCAGGTGCGGGTGTATCTTTTTGAGTAGTTTTCTTTTTTTCAAGGTCTTGGATTCGTTGTGATTCGTGTTTTCGGTCTTTATATGAATATGAGTCCATCTATACCTGTCAGTCTCTTTCTTGTCATCTTTACTGTCTAGAAATCACTACTTACATCAAAGTTCTCAACAAGCCATCCACCCTCAGGCACATGAGCTACGTTCTTCAATTCAGGCATTCGCGGTAGTCGTAATAATCCATACGCCTTTGCGTATCCCAAAAAGTCAAACTCAGACATGCGGAATATTGATGTCATTGTATGTTTACTGTAAAATCTAATGTAACTGACATATGCTTTCACAGCCTGATCATGTCTTTCTCGGTCTTGTAAAATCCATGTCCGGAGATTATCGTAGAATTTTTTGGGGAAATCTGCGACATCAAACTTGACCTCCTCAATACGAATCTTCTTAACCCGTAAAAGATCAATATAATCCTCTTCTCGCCCCTCCGTAAGCATCAGATACGCTTCACCATACCGTCCGGCACGCGCAGCTCGCCCTGACCGGTGAAGAAACACGCTAGGTTCATAAGGCGCATCAAATTGTATAACGAGATCAACTTCAGGAATATCGAGACCTCGAGCGGCGACATCAGTTGTGAGTAATACAGAACAGTCTGGTGAATTTTTGAAATTCTCGAGAGTTTTAGTCCGTGGACCTTGGGGAAGTTTTCCGTGGAGTGAGAATATTTTGCGATCAGATTCGAGAACATTAGAAGCGCCGATTGCAGAGTAAAAGTAAACAACCGATGCACAAGTAGCAAAATAGACAATTGCTTTTTTATACGTAAAGGTATTTAAATAATGAAGTAACGCCGGTAATTTTGACTGCGGTTCCAAGACCAAAAATCGTGTAGCTAAAGACGACGGGGCAACATTGTCGCCAGAGCTTCGCACTGCAATTTTAACAGGATGGCGTAATCCAGCACGAGCAAGTTCAGCAACTGCATCAGATAATGTTGCGGAGAAGAGTCCAGTGCGGCGCTGTTTGGGAAGATGGCGAAGAAGACTGTCGACTGTTGCACCAAACCCGAGTTCAAGAAGACGGTCTGCCTCGTCAAGAACGAGCACGTCCAAAGATCCAACATTGACGCCTGGCGCCTTGACAAACTCAAGCAAACGACCTGGAGTTCCAACTAGAATCTGCGGCGCATCAGCGCGGAAATGTTCGAGGTCACCGTGGATGTTAGACGAGCCACCAATAAGTAACTGAGCACGTATCCGAGGCTTTTCGCTCCCTTCTTCCAAACCAGGCTGACAATCAAGAAACTGTTTCAAAACCTCGTTGATCTGTGACGCAAGTTCTCGAGTAGGCGCTACAATAATAGCAGAGACACGACGGCGGTCAGAAACAGAAGATTCGTCACTCAGTAATCGCAGCAGTCTTTCCAAAACTGGTATAACAAACGCCAGTGTTTTTCCTGATCCAGTGACCGCTTCGACAATTACGTCTTTGTTACCGCAAAAGAGTGGAATCACGGCCGCCTGCACCGGCGTCATTTGGTGGAGTCCCAGAAGGGACACACAGTCGCGTCTGTTCATGTTAAACCACTGCCTGGTCACGCTGTAACAATCGGCAAAAAAAACACTCACGTCCACTCCGACAGCGGCGGTTGCACGTCTCGCCATTCCCGCGAGTCCATTGCTCGAGAACCAGGTATCTGAACTGTAATCTCTGCCTTCTCCAGACAAACAATTTCTGCTCATCGCCAAAATCTTGAACTTCTCCCAACTCCCAAATCACACATATCTCACAGATCACATACACGTCACGTGTAAAAATCACATTGACAAACCAAGAGCGCTCGCTACAAGACCCAACACCGAAAAACAGTCGAGTAAACGTTGTTGGTTTTCTCTCAATTCCTTCCGCACCCGAACCCGAAAAAAGCACAGCACCTTTCGTCGTCGCCGTCGTTCAGTGTTTATTTCTCTTTTCTTAATAACCAATAAAAATGTCGTTCTGGAAAGAAGCCGGTTTCTCGTATGTGGATTTCAATGCGTTTTATTACTTTGTTGGCAGAGGTGGGGTGGTTGGCGACTGTAGCCAATGAGCGGTTGTTCTCCACCCGTCGCTGCAACTTCCTCGTTAATGTAGCCAATTCTGACGCAATTTCTTTTGTTTTTCAATATAGTTACAACAGATACGCTGCAATTGCTGCGCGTGCGACTCGTCGCGCTCTTAAGGACTCCCAGCGCGTCAAGGCCGAGAAGCGTGAGACCGCTGAGATCCGTGCCGCCAAGTGGGTTGACGGAAAGCGTATGTGTTGACTCAATTGATTTGGTTATTGGTAAAGAAAAAGTACTGATTGTTTATTTTACAGAGGGAGAGTTCAAGGATCCTACCAAGACCGCTTAAATACCTTTTTGTTTGAATCTCTAGACATTTGTATTCGTCGTTATGGCATCTTCATCGTAGGAAAATACAATTACATCTACGTTTGACAGTTTACTCGTCGATAACGACTGTTTAAAGTCTACCTCTTATTATTGTGCATCAATTGTTGCATCATTACATTCGATTTCGTGCAATCTGCTATTTCTTGTTCTGATCTCGACACCTCACCATTTGCCGACTTTAGCGCACAAGACTAAAGTACGGCCGAATAAAGCTTGATTTTGGTTGATTCCGGTCTATCTGATCACACTTGCAACCTTTCTCCTTCTAAAACGCCTAATTGCGTCTATTCAAACTGCTCTTCCAAGTTAGCCCATTTGTGAGAGTGACGGCTGAGCAAGTAATATGTGGTGCCGTTTCTGTAACTGTAATATGTATCTGCGCAACGCAAGTTATTGTAAGAGCCATTATAAATCAGAAAAGCATGCTGTACAGTAAATTGAGTGGTGAACACCACCTTGTACAGACAGTTCAAAAAAACGTATCAAGTCAACACGTTTACGCTCTACGGTATCGCTAAAAGCAAATAAGGTTTACTAAAAAGTAGGTAGCTTGACAATAAATTCAGCTGAAGCTACTAAATCGCTACATGGTCAGTTCAGATATTGAGATACTGACCCAAAGTGTTCATGATTTAGATCAAAATCAATGACTGAAAATCCTCGAAGCAGTGCACTGCGATTGCACCTTTAGAGGCTCCATCCAGTCTTTTACAGTCATTATCATAGAACGCAAAAAAACATCATAAGAAGTAAGATACATATAAACAACGGAAAGTAGAACATTAGCTAGTTGTTCGTTGAATGGGGAAGAGACATCCAACAAGCACAGATCAAGATGAGTACAAACCCCTTTGTTATTTATACAGATCCTCAATGAAATTTCAACCAGCTACCCACGATGCGAATGCAGCGTATAGCGCGTGTCCCAGCTTGATTTCTTTTGTACATAGCCAAAAGCAAGGCCATTAAACATCTGGGATACGCTGAAGTTTTATTATACTCAGAAGGAGATCGCTGCAGAATAGCAGTCGAGAGGAACACTTACACTCAATGCCGTCGTCAACCTCTCCGTCGCGTGCAACATCAAGATCCGCTTCTGCCGACAAAGATGATCTCGGAGCTCTTTTTGAGTCGCAGGATGTTGATGCCTCAGATATTACGGCCGCACTAGCTGGTGGTGGCGGCGGTGGAGATCGCGGTGATGCTGACTCTGACAATGATGGTGAAGGCGATGGTGACGGCGATGGAGATGCTGAGGTAGATGAAGCTGCTGCGGAGGAAGGGGTAATGGAAGGACTGGCTTTGGGTGAAGTGCCTGATATTGAAGGAACACTTCATGCGGACGATGCTGTGGATTACGAGAGTGAAGACTCACTGGCAGAAGAAGAAGACGAGGCTGATCAGGCTCAGCCGAGCAATGACGCTGTGAATGACGATGAAGACGACTGGATGAATGATCTAGGTGCTGATACCACTGATGTTGTCAAAGAAGAACCTATGGATGATATGCCCATGGATCTGGACTCTGCTTTCCCAGATGAGCATGCTTTTGAACAGAAAGATTTAAGTACCAGCATACCTCAACCGTCATTCAGCAGTATGCCACAAGACACAGGGCGGCCAACTATTACACAATCGATACCCCAATCTCAACCATTCATACCTCCTCCTGTCGAAATACCTCCTTTGACAGCAGAAGAGGCGAGTGCAAAAGCTGATGAAATGCTTTTTGAAGATATGGCTAAGATGGAAGAAAACAAACCTCTTCGCATGTCTTCCTTATTTGCGTCTGAAGCTGTTAAACTCACTCTTCCGAAACCTGCAACTATAAGAGAGTGCGTACCTACTCGTGCAACTCTAGACGTCGAAAAAGATCAACAGAAACTATTTGGATCACACGTGCGAATTAAAGGTACTTTCGTCGAACGACCTGGTGTCATTGAAATCAAGCAGAGTAACGGAAAACAACGAAAACGCAGCGCAATGGGTAAATCTTCTACATCCGAACGCTCTCTTACAAAAGCCGAAGAACAAATGATATTCGCATGCTATGATTGGGAAAATAAAATAGTTTGGGATTACTCGTCTGATTCGAGTATGGAAAACGGGTTTTCGAATGGTCAAACTGAAAGTACGAAGAGAATGAAAGTCACTTTTGCACCTTCTGTTGATGATGATATTTACTGGGTTGACGACGATGAATACGTTTATGGTATTGACGACGACGCTATTCTAGAGGGTAATTTGGATGAATTGGCAAAGCGGGTTGTGTTGGATTTGAATGATCCACAATTACTGGTCGATTCTCAACGAAGAGGTGAGCTGAATAGACCAAGTAGACATTGGCGGTTATACTAACTTTTATAGACTACTCAAGGAAAGGAGTAAAATCTGCAGCAATGCGTGAAGAAATGTTCCAGAAACGTTACAACATCTCAAACGATCAAGCTTACGACCTCCTCAAAGAAAATTATCAGTCGCGTGTGCGTGCTACTGTTGGAAATCTCAATATCGACCATGCCATGCCTGCATTACGTTTACAATCTCCATACGTATGTATTTTTACTGCTCAGAAAACAAGAGCTGAACTAATTGGTGTAGTATAAAGTCAAATTGTCAAAATCACAAGCTCGATCGTTTCACAGACCAAATCTGGTTATTCGGCCCAATACAGTCATACGATTTTCTAAGATGCGACATCGCAAGAAAAAGAAAGACAAGGGGAAAAGTGTGCATGAGATTTTGGCGTCATCTACTGATTTATCACTCTGTGATGGTAGCAATTTCGTTTTGTTGGAGTATTCAGAAGAACATCCTATAATTATGTCAAATTATGGTATGGGCAGTAAAATTCTAAATTACTATCGAAAGAAGAGCGACGAAGATGAAACGCGTCCGAAATTGAGTATTGGTGAAGCTTATGTCTTGAACTCACAAGATCGAAGTCCATTTTGGAATTTTGGATTTGTTGACCCTGGAGAGATTGTTCCAACGCTTTACAATCGTCTTATCCGTGCCCCATTATTTAAACACGAACCGTATCGTACAGACTTTTTGATGGTTCGCGGTACTGGTGGTGGTAATCTTGGCCAAAAATACTTTTTACGTTCTATACCTCATCTATTCACCGTTGGACAAACATTCCCTGTTACTGAAGTTCCCAGTCCACGATCGCGACGAGTTACTACTGCGAGCAAGAATCGCCTGAAAATGATTGTTTATCGCGTACTCCATAAATCTGATAAAGAGCGTATTCTCGTGAAGGGAATATCAGAGCATTTCCCTGATCAAAATGATATGCAAAATCGACAGCGACTGAAAGAGTTTATGGAGTATCAGCGTACAGGTGAGGATCAAGGTTTCTGGAAAATCAAGCCTACAGATGCATTACCTAGTGAAGAAGGAATTCGGGCTATGGTATCACCTGAAGAAATCACTTTATTAGAGACAATGCAAGTCAGCCAGCAATTTTTGGAAGACCAAGGTTACGGTGGAGGTAAAGATGATGATGAGCAACATGAAGGTATGAGTATTGAAGAAAAACTTGCTCCTTGGATTACAAGCAAAAATTTCATAAACGCAACACAAGGTAAAGCAATGCTTGAACTTCACGGTGACGGTGATCCAACAGGCCACGGTCTTGGTTTCAGTTTAATCCGAACATCGATGAAAGGTGGATTTAAAGCAGCAGCTGGTAGTGTTGCTGATAAACCTGTTGATAAGTCAAAGTTGGGTGGCCATAGTTATAATGTTGCTTTACAACAAAAAGCGTATGAGGAAGAGATTGCGCGCATTTGGAATGCGCAAAAAGCAGATCTTTCGGCTTCGAAGCCGTTGCCTTTGCCTCCCGCTGTAACTGCAGCTGCTGAAGGTTCTCCGTCGGGTTAGCTGCTTGGTTACTCTATAGGAATTGGTTAAGAGATCATTATGATTATAGGAATTGAAAATTGCAATTTCACTTGCTCATCTGTACTGGTGCCGGCCATAGTAAGCGGTAGCTGAAACAAAAGTCACATTAGCTATTTCTTTATCACCGCCGATGAAATTCCTCACTGACAACTGATTCACACAGATTAATTGTGAAATTTATCGTCGGTCAAGAAGCGTTATTCCGTCTCTACTACCCCGGTCGATGCGCTCGAACAGTTAGCTTTGCTTTCCAAGCGTGGCAATCAAATCCCTTTTTTTCACGTGGGGAGAATATTTACAACACAGTAATGGTACTATATGGCAATGTCTTTGATAATGTAGCACTTCAAATAGATGACTTGCAATATCATGAGCTGCCAAATTGCTCAAATATCCTGGTGCCGTGAAACTTACACATTGTCCATTTGTTGGCGGTGTCATCTGACGAAGTTGCAATGAAAATAAATGTGTCTTGAGTCATTTGATGTATGGCACTAATTTTGCTTAATGTTATGGTTGTGTTGTGTTAATTGATGAGTCCCTGATAGTTTTGTTTACGATGAGCATGAATAGATAAATTTGCATTTTATACGAGAAACACAAACGTAGAAAACTGGTTCTATTTCATTATTACGCATTATTAAAAAAAAGATAAAATCTAAGCCTTAAGAGCAGCCTCAACAACACCAGCAACCTTGAGCATTCTCTCTTCCTCGAGACGACCACCAATGATCTGGACACCGACAGATCCCTTGTTGTAGTGCTCAGGAACATAGTCCTCCCAGGTGGCTTTCTCAAGCTCAGCATCAGAGCCAGTACCGGGAGCAGGAGCAGGGAGGTCAATAGCGGGATCAGCCTTGGTGACTGGGATAACGACGCAAGTGTAGTCGAGAATGTTAAGAAGTCCAGTGTATCCAAGGTATCTGACCTTAAGTTGTCCAGCGGGGGGAGCAGCAGAGGCAGCGACAGGTCTAATCCAGGCATCGATCTTCTTACCGGAAGGCGAACGAACGGAGTTCATGTACTCAAGGAACTCGGTCTTGTACTCAAGCTTGTCCTTGTTGAATTCGACTAATTGGTTCATAGTCAAGGGCTTGAATCCCTTGATGAATGGGTGAATATCAGGGATACCAGGCTCTCCAGAAGCATCAAGATCGTTCTGAATGTTCTCACCACCATCAACAGTCCAGGCACGGATCAAAAGCTCAGTACCAACTTCAGGCTTGTAGGATTTGAACTCAAAGACCTCATGGCCAGCCTTTGTGAGCGCATCAGCGACGGTCTTGATAGCGCGGAGAACAGGAGGTTGAGGAGTAACGACACCGTCAGAGGGCTCGATACCAAAGACGAGAGGTCGGTTAGGAAGCTCGTAGTCCTTGAATGGAAGTGGGACCACACGAGGGTCATGTTTCCAGGGTTCCTCGGCGAGAAGAGCCTTGGAGAAAAGTGTAAGATCGGGAAGAGAGACGGCGAGAGGTCCATCGACGGAAACGACGGCCTCGCTGAACTCCATACTGTTGGCAACCTTGAGGTAGGGGAATCGGCCGTGCGAGGGACGAAGACCGTAGACTCCGCTGTTGGAAGAAGGAATACGGATAGATCCACCGATATCTGTACCGATTCCAATAGGAGCACCCTTCATGGAAAGGATAGCACCCTCACCACCGGAACTTCCACCAGGAGCGAGAGTACGGTTGTAAGCATTGACAGTCTGACCGAAAACGCAGTTACGGGTCTCAGCGGCCATCAAACTGGTAGGAATGTTGGTCTTGACAAAGAAAACGGCACCAGCTTCGAGAAGAAGGTCGACAATGGTGGAGTTCTCCTTGTCGGGTTCTCCAATCCAGGAAACGTAACCCATGCAGGTCTCAACACCCTTGACACGGAATTGATCCTACAATCGTTAGTTTGACGGAGATCATGGTTTGAAGAGTATAATACCTTGAGCGAAATGGGAAGACCGTGAAGAGGTCCAACTGGCTTACCAGTCTTCTTGAAGATCTCATCGAGCTCAGCAGCACGCTTCAAAGCAATTTCGGGGAAGAACTCAGTGAAGATGTTTAACTAGAAAATCAGCCGATTGCATCAATGGATATAGCATCAAATATCACTTACGAGCTGGTGCGCAAGAACGGCACGCTTGATGAAGGCAGTAACGACCTGAACGGAAGTGTACTCGCCCTTCGCAAGAGCAGCAACAAGCTCAGTTGCGGTCTTCTCTGTAATCTCGATAACATCAGCGGGCAATAACTCCTTAGGCACTTGCGAAACGTCGAGCTGCGAGGCGGGGGGAAGCTTAGATTCGGGGATGAGGTATTCCTCAGGAATTGAAGCCGCTAACTTAGCGCGCTTCTCGGCAGCTTTGATTTCCCACTGTTCTGGCATTGTGTATGGATCAATTGAGTATGTTTAGGAACTACAAAGTGGTTACTATACTTTATAGGCCGCGAGCACTTCGGATTAAACCTCTGATTTCTGCTGCATCTAATTACCGATAAAGGAATTGAGTTCCGGCGCTCGGACAAACTTTATCAGAAAGTATATCGCAAACACGTGAAAGATAACCACCGGGGTTATCCGATATGGATACTGACGGGTGCTTCTTTATGAAACGTATTATACTGGTAAGTGTTTACAGTATGTTTATTGTAGAGCTTTCTTCAGTGTCGATGGGTATTGGCGTTAGTTGATGCGGTGGCTTACTCTTGTTGAACGCCCAAGTGAGCACTGTCCAGGCCGTCGTTTTATTCCACTTGCTTCCCTAACTCTCTGTGCACTATAATTTTGCTCAGTGGGTATCTACAGTTGCACCATGCGTGGTCTGTGTTGTCCCTATCTATCTTTGAGAGCCGATATGTCGTTTTGCTTATCTGTGGATCGCGTACTCGCGTATGTGCATAGAGTGTTGAAGTTATAGCGTCACTTCTGTATCTCCGACTGTTTGTGCCCTAGTTCATGATACCGAGCTCCGCTCAACTTTCTGTCGCGTCACCGAGACTTATCTGTTGATTTACAGAGATAAGGCGTTAAATTAGATTAAATTGATACAGTTTCTCTCTTAATCAGTAACTATAACTCAAAGTGCATTTGAACCAGTTCTCAGCAACGTTCAGTCTTCGCACAATCTGGTATTATTTATGGCATGTGAACTTCATTTGGAGCAGTACTTTCGTAGAATATTGGATCTTCAACAAAAGCGGAAGCTTCAACTCACAAAATGATTCAGACCATAATGATTATTACTAGTCCCGCTACCATCTAACTGTTATTGCACCAATAATCAACAAGTTTCGTGCTGTAGAAAGGCTATTCGACGCGTCTGTATGTAAACTTTGAGCTTTATGCCATAAACGCGCATGCAATCACCAATCTTTGAAATTAACGGCACGTCAGATTCTCCATTCGTATCAATCAATTATCAATCATTCAAATTTGTTGTGGGAAATTGGGCTGAGGAGCGTGAACTAGATGCATTCGTCTTCATGACCTCTTTTGTGGATGAAAAAGGTAACTACAGAAGAGATTTGATGGTCTTAATTTGCTCAGAAAAAGGTGGTAAATGTGTCAGCCAGACTTTGTCAGAGCTGCGATTTAAGAGTTTTGCTGCGAGGATGTTCTGGCAAAGACGGATTTGATGATCTGAAAATTGATAAGGAAAGTGGAATTCAGTCTGGAAATAGCACAATTTGATAGCTACATAGTCGAAAACAAATGGCTCCATTTGTTAATCAAGTGGAGAGTGTTTGTAATAGAATTTCTAAAAGTAAAATGAAATTAGCAAAAACAAAGCCGACTTGTAGTTTCTTAGGTTTATTGAAGCCCATCGACGCTCATTTCATGTACGTATAGTTTGGTACATCTACAAAAAGTTTCATCAGTATCGTCATAGAGCATGAAGGAATGACAAATGTCTATGAACTGAATTACGCTAAGAGTGAGTTGTTCAGACAAACGAGTATTAAAATCTTATTGCAGAGTAACTACTTCCAACCAGCACATCCAATACACACAGCGAAACCATGATCTAAAAAATGTAACGTTAGCCAAATGAAACACAACCTCTACCAAGACGAAACCAACTGCGCTAGGCATGTGTTCCTCGCAAGACCTGACATCCCTCATCCTGATCCCTCCCAAATGACCTTTCAGCTAGCTCGGCGACCGCGCAACATCTCTGGAAAGAACAAAGATATACTGGCTGGGTCGTCATGTTAATGAGCCATGTTTCAGAGCTGCCCATCTTATACGAAAGTGCTGCGTTGCCGCATATGCGACTTCCAGATCGTCTTCGCAAGCTCATCGCACATGCGATGCGTTCGGACCAGAAAAGAGATGCCTTCATGCATCATAGCCGCGAATGGCCCCAGCATTAGAAACACAACAGATGACTACGTTACCTGAGATCAGAGTGTGAATGACCAGTCGTGCCGGTAGCCCTAAATCAAAACAAAGAGCATCACAGGATGAGACAACAGAAAGCATCGCCGTTACCTAACTCAAAGAAGTTCAGTATGTTATTTGTAAATCAGTCACAGAATCAGAATATAGAAACAGAAAGTCTTTGAGCAGACCAAAAAAATCAGAAAGACAGAAGAGTGAAGGCAGTAGAGTAGGCTGAGAAGGTGAGTTGGGAGGGAGAAGAGAAAGTGGGCGGTGCCCCGCTTCTTATAGGGCTTTGGCTTTGTTGACAAGACTCCCTATTCAATTTTCCAGTCCACGTTCAAATCATGGACTTAATTTATTCTGATGACGTCGCTCTTATTCGCCAACCTTGGTCTTTCTTCTTAAAACTTTGTAAGTTAGGCCCGTCAGAACATATCACTGTTTTATTTCTCAATGAGCGCTATCAAATTCGGATTGATCTGTTTTCATTTCAAAAAATAGCAAATACTAGTCAAATTGCTGTGATACCAACACACTACCTATTGATGCTACTGCAATGTTGATTGCCGTTCTGACCTTTTGTCTATCTATGCTTTTTGCCCTGACCTACACCACTTACAGTAAACACTTTTTTGAAAGTATCAGAGGAAATAACCGCCTGACTTCTATTGCATTGGGGATATGTATAATTCTTCTGTCTAGCATTTATGATACTATTGTTACAGCTTTAGAATTTGAGGACTCCCGCATCAATCAGTATTATCTACTTCACTCAAAACAAACCAAAGCTGATTTTTGCTTTTACTTGCCGCAAGCTTCTTACAGTGTCGTGTGGAAAATTCTCCTGGCTTGCTGTGTATCACTTTTGATTTTTAATATTGAATTTTTTCTATACAGGCTGCAACCTTTCAATTAATTTATCGTGTTAGTTTTGCATCGTACCGCCTCAATATATCATATGTTGAATGATTTTTCTCTGCAACTTCAGATAGTCACAGTTTATTCCTCAAAAAGAGCTTTTTGTATTGAAGTATTGACTATCTCAGCTCTTTCTTTGAAATTAGCGTTTGATTTGAGTACCAGCGATGTTTTAGTACCTTCTACATATATCCGGCTTACCTGTGTTAGTCTGTTCTCAGACTTTTTGCCTCTGATTCTTCTGAATAGCAAACTGCAGAATATGTACAGTGATTTTTTGTTTTTGAAACTGAAAAGAGTGCTACATTCCCGAATCTCAGAAGCTGTTACCTTCGATACGTTGTACACCTTTTGGACTTTCAGTCGACCTTTTGTGTTTCTCTATGCAACTTTCAGCAGTATCTTTGAAACGCTTAGATCCGACCTACGACGTCGGATAACAAAAGCTCGTAGGAACTGATCTCAGCCCAGATATTTGATTCTTATTAACGACTGATCTAGATGAGACGGACTGCGAGTTCACTGCCAGCCTTAATCCACAAGACATTCAAATATGGATGGGATTCTCGCCACTAATGGATAATTACATTCCCGAAGATCAGTCTGATTGGATCTTGAATTACTCGAACAACACAGATGCTTCTGAAGGTTCATTTGTTGAGGAAGCGCTATTTTCAAATTCATGCTCATTGTCTAGCGAATCAAATAGTAGTAATTCTATCCTTTCTGTACATAATATTTACAAAGATACTGCCACAACTGAAGTGAATTCCGAGTTCTTGTTCGCGAGGAGGTGAAGACATCCAAAGATAACAGTTTATCTGATATATCAAAATACATCAAAACCAATGCTGATATTATCCGGGATCTTACACTTTCTAAAGCAGAATACAGACTTACGTTTTATCTTCATTCAAATGAAAGTGAGCATACTCGTCACCCATACTTTGAGAAAGATTTTGATGATTTGTATTTGCAGTTGCCGGAAGCTTATAGCCTTAGTCAAGAGGCTTTAGATACACGCACGAGTGATAAATTATCAGCAAGGCGTCTATTAAGTTGTAAGAAACTGACGAACAAAGAGTTTCTCGTTGGGGGAAGTCATAGTGAAAAGGGGTCAAAACCTTCAAATAATATAAGTCCTACACCTATTTGCACTTTGTGCTTATAGTATAGGCAGAATGGTTCACGATCGATGCACCTGTATCATTCTTTAATTTTGTAAAGTCGCTGTTTCAGCGTATCAATCTATATTATTTGACTATAGTTAATTTGAAGCGTCAGAGAAATCGTAAATATGATCAGTTCATCTCAAATAAATCAATTACATGCATCGTTGTCGATGACAAATTTTTTAATACTATAGAGACAAATCCCAACTAAATCCTAATGCAAATTAACTTCTATCGTGTATTACGGCCATCTGGGGAATCCAATAAAATTGGGTGCTGTAGAATGCAGCATAGATTCTTTTGATAGTCGCTGGAAAAACATGCTCAAATTTCTTCAAAAACCTTTGATTCTTGCTTGCTTGCTAATAATGGCATTATTTGTACAAAAATTTAATTTAAAGGTTTTGAGCTGTAATGCCATAAACTTGGGGAGGTTGCAAGCCAACCAGGCGACGCGTCGCGCTCATGGAATGAAAAATTGACTATTGCTTCCACGTCACGCAACCTAAAAAGAGCTGCTTGAATTTGTAGTTCAAGTATCTTTTTTTTTTTTTTCAGCAATGAATTTTTTTCTTTACAACTATCAGTGTTCTCGAATTGAGAATGGCATCATATCTTGAAAAAGTTGCATCGCGTCTCCATCACAAGGTTTTGACAAGGCACGTTTTATATTTCAGTCAGCAGGCCCGTGAACTTAAATCCGAGGTTTCTTGCAAAGCTGCAGAGCCCAAATTTACTCTGTTTTTATACGATAAGGTACATCCATTCATTCATTTGTGGCAGTTTTAAGGTATAGGAAGGTAGAAAGCGCGCTCGCCTTACATATGTACGTTACAAGATTTGTACGATATAGTAGTAAATGAGTAGTAAATAAGTTTTGCGAAAAAAAGAAAATACGAGATAAAAGTACCATATCTAAAAAAAAACATAATAATACTAATTTCATAACAACAAACAAACAAATCAATAAAAAATATAACGTGAATGCAGGGTAAGCGTTGCACTTCCCAACGATCTTGTAACAACAATTTTTAATTTCTACACTACGCGCTCTCTAATTTACATAAACTATGCTATAAACTGATAAATCGAGTTGTTCTGTATTTAATCTGCAGGTTTTAATGTTATTTCCAGTACCGCCACAATTGCGGTAGACGCCATAAAACCTGCCTGAACACGCTTTTAAAGAACCATCATCATCCCGTTGTTTTTCAAAATGTGTCGTGTCATTCTCCGCTTTTTCTTTTATCATATCTACTTTGCCTTGTTAATTTGGTGTTTTACCATGCTTTAGGCATCTTGTTTTAGCTGTAAAGCGTTTGCTGGCAGCCTGACTGCCCTTCTAAATGAAGCTTTTGAATAAATGCTAGATGAGTTGCTTTAGTCAATTAGTCCACTACACCATCAATTCTAAATATCATCACTGGAGATCGATTAAAAAGACTTGAAAAATAAGGGTGAATTGTTTTTGACTGTTCAAGTATCTTATTTTTTTTTCTGAAGCGTCATTGTAGTCTACATCTTAATCTGGTATACCGTACTCAAATTGTGTCCACAGACCAAGGTCAAACCACTCGGAGATAGGCTTATAATAGATGCATTTACCTCTTCAGTAATTGTATTTTTAAGTCTTTTATTTTTAAAGCTTTTGATGCTGGATAACAGCTACTGCCTCCAGCGGGCGCGTTGTATGTTTAAAGTATTCGTTTGTCTTATAGTCTACATCATCTAATATAAACGAGAAAGATCGTTCATATAAGTTATTTATATGTTAAACAATAGATATCTCGTTTATATCCGAAAGATTTCTTGACTTGGGGGTTTACCGTCGTCAGCGAACTATATATTCATAGACTTTGTAATTCTTGATTACTCCTTCAAATACTTAATTTTAAGTCTTTACGCAAAGCCTCAGATGCCATAGTCACCCTGGCTTCAACCGGTATTAGAAAGGAGGCCATTTGTGGCGACCTTTTTTGGGTTTGATTGGGTGGTGAGACGCCGTCGCGTTGGCTGCTCACCCACATGCAACGGCATAAACCCCCTACATTCAGGTTAAATTGTAAATCCTTTTAACTTTTAAAGGAAAAAAAAGATTACCACTACGATATCAGACATTTGACATTTAAAATTTGACATCTAACAGGATTTGTACGATATAGTAAATAACTAGTAAGTTAATATTGCGAAAAACAAAGCACCATAAAAAAAACATAACAATACTATTTCCATAACAACAAACAACAAACAAACAAACATCAAATAAAAAAAAATATACAAAAAGAAAAAAAAGAAAACTCGCTAATCAACAACACTAAAAAAAACGTTAAATAACAATAACAATACTAATAATATAATAAGGTAACTAAGCAATGGCACGTAAACTCTGCGAAGCATAAAAGCGTACATCAGGATCTAAATCCTCGTTGAGTACAAGTAAATTCGGCGTAATCAACTCTGCGATTATTTTCGCGCTGTCTTTACTATCCTCATCATTCGTCGTCGTATCAGCGTCAGCGTCAGTTTCGGTTTTATTGGTTGTACTGGTAGAGGACTTTTCGACGATTAAAGAAGCGATAGATTGATAAGCTCTTGCGATTGAGAATCTAATATTCGGAATTGGATCGTGTACCAAATTATGCAAAAACGGTAAAATGGCCGAAACAATAACGTTCAAAGGTAACTCCTGCGAGAGAGTAGTAGCGGCAGCGATGCTAGTCATTCTGTATAAATAGTTTTGATTTTCACCGGCATGGATTATTTCAGGGATGATACTCTCTTGAGCCCAAGGGACGCCAAAGACGGCTGTGAGTTTGCGGAGGTTTTCGCAGGCGGCGGAGCGGATGGAGTATACAGAGTCTGAGAGCCATGCGAGGCAGAGAGGGTGGAGTTCAGCGTCGAAGAAAGTTACGCCGAGTTGGGATGCGAGGAGGGGGATGTAGTCGATAATTGCGAGACGGATGCGCCATTGTTTGTCCTGCGCGAGTTGGGTTATGGCTGGAAGGAGGGATTGGGAGAGGAGGTCGATGCCGATGACGTTGTTGAGGAGGTCGAGTTTGCAGATGATGTTGAGTCTGACGTCGGGGAAGTCGTCTTTGAGCATTTGTAGGAAGAGCGGGAGGAGGTGGGTGATTGTGTCTTGCTTGCCGAGGATGGGGGCGAGGCCGGAGAGGGTTGATGCGAGAGCTGCGCGGACGTGTTGGGATTGGTCGTTGACGAGGTCTGAGATGGCGGGCATGATGTCGTGGACGAGCACGGTTGATGCGGTGGAAGGGGAGGCGGAGTTGAGAAGAAGGCAGAAGGCGGCGACTTGTTTGGCGATCATTGCGCGGACTTCGGCTTCAGAGTCTTTGAGGAGGCGGACAAAGGCCGGGACGAAGGTGTCGATTAGCGCGGAAGAAGAGTCGCATGCGAGGGCGTTGGCGAGGGGCTCGAAGCGGTCGGCGACCATGTAGCGGACGCGCCAGGACTTGTCGGCGAAGAGCTTTGCGAGGTGCGGGAGGAGGACGGAGCGGGCGGTTGCGGGGCCGAGGACTCTTGCGGCGGCGACGAGGACGTCGAGGGCGAGGAGTCTGACGGAGTCTTGCTCGTCCTGGGCGAGGAAGACGAGGAGCGGGACGAGGTCGTGGACGACGGAGTCGCGGTCGACGAGGGGCACGAGGGCGGCGAGTTGCGCGGCGGCAGCGCGGCGGACCATTGGCGCTTCGTCGTAGACGAGCTGCGAGAAGAGCTGGCGGAGGGCGGATTGCTGGTCTGTTGTTTCTTGAGAGGAGGTGTTGAAGGACGAGAGACGGGCGTAGAGGGCGGGAAAGAGCGCGGCGGCAGAGACTTTGCTGGTGAACCATTCGGCCGCGACGAGGCGACGGAGGAGGGGCAGTGCGTCGCGGATAAGAGAGTCGGAAGGCAGTTGGTTGAGCACAGCGACAAGCGACGCGACGGCCTTGTCGCGCACACAGGGCTCTTCAATGCCGGCAAAGGCCTCGAGCGGACCGAGCAAAACAGACGCGTACTGCGGGCCGCCGACGAGGCCGACCAATGCACCGAGTTGCTCCGCCAGTGCCTCGAGAACTTCATCGTCGTCGTCGGCAGAGTCCTCCAGAAACGGGACGAGCTCTTCGCGGGTTCTGACAGGGCCGAGTGCGAGCGCGATCGTGGACAGCCGGCGGACGGCGTTGAGACGCAGAGCGACGTCTTCGTGCTGCATTTGTTAGCATTATCCTGAGTTGTACACAGTGAAAACACACCTTGAGCTCGTCGATGAGCACCGCGATCGGATACAGCTCGCTCGACGGGTCCATTGAGATAGAAGAGAGTAGTAGTTGCAGTAGTAGTAGTTGTGTTGTCAAGGCGCGAAGGTGATCCGATCTGGGTGAGCCGAAGCACAACCGTCGCGGCGTTTAGTTTTTTCGTCTACGCAGAACTGTCCTCAGCGCTCTTCTTCTTAACGCAACAGCAGCAGCACATCGACAATGCCGACCGTCGCAGTAGACAAAGAAGACCTTTACCGTGCGCTGGGGTGAGTACTGTGCGATTGTTCATAGGACTTATAACTGACTGAGGCAGCCGCGAGTGCTCGACCGAAGAGTTCGACGAGCTCTGCTTCGAGTTTGGCATCGAGCTCGACGAGGACGTAAGTTGTTTTCTGTATACGACGAACAGTATACTGACGAGAAGACCTCCAATGAACCCGCTGTTCTGAAGGGCGACGAACGCGCGCAGCTCAAGATCGAGATCCCCGCGAACCGCTACGACATGCTCTGCTTCGAGGGCATCGCGCGCGCACTCAACATCTTCCTCGGCCGCGAGTCGCTGCCCGAGTACGTCCTCACGCAGCCAGAGGAGATGATCACGGTTGTCGTGCAGCCGGAAACAGCGCAAGTGCGCCAGTACCTCGCCTGCGCCGTCCTTCGCGACGTCTCGTTCACGCCCCGCGTCTACGAGTCCTTCATCGCGCTGCAGGACAAGCTGCACGCGAACCTCTGCCGCAACCGCACGCTCGTCTCGATGGGCACGCACGACCTCGACGCGCTCCAGCCGCCCTTTTCCTACGAGGCCCTTCCGCCCGACGCGTTCTCCTTCGTGCCATTGAACCAGACGAAAGAGATG
This sequence comes from Myxozyma mucilagina, assembly GCA_030571435.1. Taxonomy (NCBI): domain Eukaryota; kingdom Fungi; phylum Ascomycota; class Lipomycetes; order Lipomycetales; family Lipomycetaceae; genus Myxozyma; species Myxozyma mucilagina. The sequence goes on from JAJLXV010000092.1 coordinate 55,217, forward strand.
TCCGGCGCAGAACTAATGGCCTTCTACGAACAAGACAAGCACCTCGGCCGCTTCCTGCACATCATCCGCGACTCGCCCGTCTTCCCCGTCGTCTTCGACTCTGCCCGCCGCGTCTGCTCGCTCCCGCCCATCATCAACTCCGAGCACTCCAAAATCTCCCTGAGCACCAAAAACGTCTTCATCGAAGTCACCGCGACAGACAAAACCAAAGCCGAAGTCGTCGTCAACCAGCTCGTCGCAATGTTCTCCCAGTACTGCGCCCGCCCCTTCTCCGTCGAGCCCGTCAACATCCTCTCCCCGCACAACCGCGAGTCCCGCGTAAGCCCCGACCTCGCCCTCCGCCGCGCGTCCGCCGAAGTCGCCTACATCAACTCCTGCTGCGGCTTCTCCCTGTCCCCCCAACAGCTCTGCGCCCTCCTCGCCCGCATGTCCCTCCGCGCGGCCGTCAACCCCTCAAACCCGGCCCTCCTCGACGTCGACGTGCCCATCACCCGCCCTGACATCCTCCACCAATGCGACATCATGGAAGATGCAGCCATCGCTTACGGCTACAACAACCTCGCCCGCACTTTCCCCGGAAAATCAGGCACCATCGGCGACCCTTTCGTCCTCAACAAAGTCTCCGACATCATCCGTCGCGAAGTCGCAATGGCCGCCTGGTCCGAAGTCCTCCCGCTCATCCTCTGCTCCCACGACGAGAACTTTAAATTCCTCCGTCGCTCCGACGACAACTCCACCGCCGTCAAACTCGCTAATCCAAAGACTTTGGAGTACCAAGTCGTTCGCACTTCCCTACTCCCCGGCATGCTCAAAACCGTCCGCGAAAACAGAAAACATTCTCTCCCGATAAAAATCTTTGAAGTATCCGACGTCGCATTCAAAAACGAACTTCTCGAACGTAAATCCTTTAATCAACGTCATTGGGCGGCTCTTTATGTCGGTAAAACCTCCGGATTCGAAATCATCCACGGCTTACTCGACCGTATCATGAAAATGCTCCGTTTCCCTCTTTTACCTTCTTCCTCGTCCTCATCATCATCGACAGAACCAGGATACTTCATCAAACAAACCGAAAACGACACATTCTTCCCCGGCCGCGCAGCAGACATCTACCTCTACCCGCGCTCAACACCTTCCTCAACACCCATCAAAATCGGTACTTTCGGAATCTTGCATCCGGATGTTTTGACTAACTTTGATATCCCGGGCGTCGTCGCTTCTGCTTTGGAGATTAATGTCGAGTTGTTTGTTTAACTCTTTTTCTTTTTTTTAGAATGTCTGAGAGTTGAGAAGTGTATAGAAAAAGTTAGAGGGGAGCCGTGATTTATCGTTTTTAAGTTAAGATAGCTTTGTTTTAGATATAATTTATATAATTTTGTTTTTTAATTGTATTGTTTTGTATAACGTACTTTATCACTCAGCGGCTGATATCAGTCAGCGGCGCGTTTCCTCCCAACGCGTAAAACTCCTAACGTTGTCGTACATTCAACGCGGTGTTATTTTCTAAAATTGTAATATCAGCACAAATGTGCAGCCATATACTTGTTCTGCAAGTTCAGGCAATTTTTTTTTTTGTATGCGAGACGTTTAAAAAAATGAGTTACACAGCTGACAGCGAGGCTTTTTTTGTGGATTTACCCGCCGGAGACTAATTGACTGGCCACAAAGCCAATTTACTCTACCAAAAAAAAGCACAACACACATTCAAATCACCAAAAAATAAATTTTCAGTACGCATAAATATAGTACTTAAGCGATTTCTTTCTAGAAAATTGCTGGTGTTGACAAAATGAATCATCTTTTACTGCGAGATCGCGGAGAAACCTCATTTGGTAAATATTGTGCATAAAAAAGTAACCGGCTCACCAGTAGACTTAAATTCAGCATAATTAGTTTTTTTAATGCATGGACTGTTTCCGGAATTAAATTTATGTCATGTAGAAGCTTGATGTGGGTGCGAGAGCTTCTTTGCCTGTTGCTGCCCAACGTTTGAGCCATGGCAGTCATGAACAGCTATCAATATAAAAATAATTAGCTTCCAAACAAAAAGCATTGTAAGTATTATTGTATTGTATTATAATGGTTATTTGTTTTATGTTTTTTACTGCGATTAAGAAGTCGTTGATGGGTACATAGGCATTTGCATGTAAATTCAGAC
>JAJLXV010000093.1:0-55857 GCA_030571435.1 Myxozyma mucilagina
CTTGATTTGTAACTTTACTTTTGTCTTTCACAAACTTTATCAAGATTCTTCAACAATTGTCAGTATATTTTTATGTTTATGAACTTCTCAATCAAGTTAGACGGCCGAAGTTTAAATGTGCGTATAATAAGCTTTTATCTCAAACTGGCTAGCGGTCCGAATAAGTGAATTATAGTCCTTTTTTGTATAATAAACGCAATCACTCTAAGCTCAATTGTCAGAATTAAAACGCCTTTAAGTGAATGATAACATCAAAAATTGGTAATTGAAATGTAGAAAAAAAGTCGGATCGAGGACTAGAGAACTGAAAATATGGTCTAGACGGTAGCCGGTAGCCGTCTGCACTACTTGTTCCTTGAGGAGATTGGTTGGATTGGTTGTTAATGGTTCTATTTCGCCTTTACCTACTACTTCGGATACATGGTTGGTTCACATTGTCGTTTGGAATTTATAAGATTGTAGGGACTTGAACGGAAGTCCTATCTATATACTATGTAAACGTCATACCTTCACAGGTGCATACGTAAATGAATAAAAAAAAATATTCTAAACCCTGAAAGTTCACTCCTCAGCAGAAACCGGCCAGGCTACTTGTCACTTCAGGCAGGATCAAATAATTCTTGAAGTATGGATCAGGCTGACACATGTCATCTTTTTGTTGACACGAAGCTCTTATCAACTTGTAACTGTAATTGCTGAGATTACATTTACGATGACCGCGTCTAGCTCTCTAATATAAAAGCCGATCTGGCGCAGCTCGTGCAAGCGGTATCTTACAATCTAACTCGTGTTTACCTAAGTTGACGTGATAGCAAAAATGCTGCCTGAAAACAAAGCTGTTTTCTTGACTGGAGAGAAGGTCGTCCCTTTATCGGTTGGACCTGCGGAGTACGAGAAACCACGGGCTGATGAAATTACCGTCAGAAACTACGCTGTTGCTATGAACCCTTGTGATTGGATTCTTCAGTTACAAATGGTTCCCTGGCCATTGAAGTACCCTGCTATCTTGGGAGAAGACATCGCGGGTGTCGTGGAGGAAGTCGGATCTGATGTGACGCGGTTCAAAGTCGGCGATCGCGTAACTGGATGTGCTTTAGGCATGGTTACGTTGAGAGACAGCGAGGGCGGATTTCAATTATACGTCAATATCAAGGAACACCTTGCGAGTGTTGTCCCGGAAGATATTACTTTCGAGGAGGCGGCTGTTTTGCCTCTTGGATACATGACTGCATACGCCGGTATTTTCCAGTCTGGATACCTCGAGTTACCACCACCTTCTGTGAATCCTACTCCTAAGGCCGAGACTGTTTTAGTGTGGGGTGCTGCTTCGAGTGTTGGTAGCAACGCTGCTCAGTTAATTATTGCGGCAGGCTACGATGTTATTGCGACTGCTTCGACAAAGAACTTTGAGTTTGTCAAAAGCCTTGGTGTTAAAGAAGTGTTTGATTACAACAGCGAGACCGTTATAAAGGATATCCTTGAGTACTTTAAGGGAGTCAAAGGTGCTGGCATCTTCGCTGCTGTGATGCAAGGTCTAGCTCCATCGCTTGAAATTGCGGCAGCATACGACGGCAAAAAATACGTCTCTTCGACTGTTCCTATAACATGCGAAGTTCCAGAGGGAGTTAAGACTGACTTTATTGCATCGAAAGAAGGAGAGATGGACAACTCCTTTTCGTTTTTGACTGATGCCCTCAAGGCGAAGAAGTTTCAAATTGCTCCGAAACCTAAGGTGATTGGAAAGGGATTAGAGTCAATTCAAGATGCTCTTGATACATTGAAAAATGGTGTTTCTGCTTCAAAGATTGTTGTTTCTTTGTAGTCGCATATTGTACCATGTCAATTACTTATAGAATAATATGACCTGATTAACAACTATGCAAAAGAAGTGCTGTCGCATGTCGAGATTTCAGTAACTGATTCATTTAAAACAATCTCTAGTGAGCAAAAATATTTGAGCCATGGCAAGTCATTAGTAATTTTCCCATTTAATTATTTTTTAGAAAGAATGATCTGTATTCTGTGAATGGTCATATGCTACTTCCACATTATAATTTGCAATATTGACAAGTATGGTTTCTTCTTTTAGTCTTTTTATTAGTCCTTATTATTTATTAATTCATCAAAATTTATGTAGTAATAAAAGAACAGAGCAAATTGTTCATTAGAGATTTGTATAGGATGTGGGTGCAGACCGGGTAAACCAGAGCACGATAAGGTGCTCTACCGACATGTGCTTTACGGACAATTTCGGGGAATTGTATCTGCGCCAACACGTTTGCCTTTTACAGTAAGCACGATAGCAGCTTCAATAAGGCTATCGAGGCGGTAAGGTGATTTACCGGGAGCTGGATATATAGTAAGGCTATTTGAAGTACTGTATTGTGTTGGGACGTCACTGATATAATCGACAGAGTATCTCCTGGTATATTTGTCTCAAGATGGAGAAGCACGGGCGTAGTGTAGTAACGATACTACCAGTAACGTTAGCTATATCATTGCTAGCGTACCGCAGGGACGATACACCTATCTTGAATTATATAGCTTGGTGGATTACCACTCTATTTGCCTTAAACTCTTCAGTAATGAAAAAGAATAATGAAGTTGGTATATCTGCGCGGTCGGAATACGAGTCCGATAGGCAGTCAGATTCGAGGCCAGGATCCGGAATATATAGATTCTGTGATGCTGCTCTAAAATCTGAACCAATCGCAGCCTTTTACGAATTAATCTCGACTATTACGATTGTACTCTGTGGAGGAGTTGCGTTTGGTACAATATCAAGTTGGACACCATGCGTGATCAGTCTAGTGATATCTTTATTTACTGTATATTTAAACCATTACGCCGCGACTGGTGACAATGCTGTAACGGCGACTAGGGTCAGACGTCGTATAGACTAGTCTGGAGAGGGCGTATCATTTAAGAATCAGTCTTAAAATTGCGCACTTTCATGGTTAAGTGCAACTGTTTCGGCACGAATTCAGGAACGTCGCTGATAACAAACCGAATCGTACAATGAACGAGTCTAGATTGGGACGGGATAGCGTGTACTTCAGGATTCACAAACAGTCAGACTCTGGTACAATACATATATCAGTTACGAGATCGCAAGAATCAGGAAACGCAGCAATTAAGAGACTGGAACTTGCCTAACTGGATGTCATATAAATTCAAAAATACATATTAATTGTCTTGGTGTTATTGGGGTTCAAATGGTGGGAAAATACTACTGACTACACGTCTCAAGTAGCATTTACTACCTACTGGCTGAGAACATAGTTAAGAACCTGTGGGCAAATGAACTATCCATGAATCATGTTTATGTTTATTCTCGGATAAGGAAATAAAGCTTCTGGGCCCCAATTCGATCCTCAAGGTATCATTTGTGCCGTTGGCTATAGTCAAACGCAACTGACAAAACCTTGAGGATCAAATTGGTCCAGAAGCTGTCTCTAATCCCATGATATGATGTGTCAACAGATAGGTTTTAATGCTGGTGAATTGTGGGCTAATCAATACGGATGTATAATTGCAATGTGTGGACTTAGATTGTTTGTACTATACCGTGGGCATGATTGTGTTAGGAAATAAAAGAATAAACAATATATTTATATAGAATAGTAAAACATTATCAAAGCAGTCTTCGACTTTAGCTTGAGACTTCTTTGACTAGTGAGGAATCAGATACCGTAGGAAGATAAAGAGTAAAAAGGATAGTAAAAACCCCAGTTATTCTTATTCTCGATGTAGTAGACCTGTATTGCCAGCGTTTTTAATTGTGCCATTTCATGTATATTGGTGACATTTTTATTCATATATCTTGTTTCCACTTTTTCAAAGTAGTGCTAAGCGACATTTTTCATTCCAGTTTTCTTTTGTATTTCACTTATAGAGCCAGTGAGTTGTAAAAGTAAAGCGTTTTTTATTAGCTTTTAATCTCTTAAATTCAGTTATTTGCACTGTTCTGATTTCTATAATTCTAAAGCCACTTATATTCAAGTTGTTTCCGTCACTTTTTTGAAGGTTTAGGCGTATAACGATTTTAGGGCAGCACCCCTTTGACGGATAGAACTTCTGCTACTCGAGCCTGGACTCGACGGTGGGCACGCGCAGATTTCGGAAAACAATTTAAGGCTTGGTAGGCTTCCAATAACCATGACACTCGTCCGCATTTAACAGCAAAAATTGAGGCACCTTTACTCTGGAAATTGGCTTGCAAGACTTCGACAGGCAAGTTGTACGCGCTGTACTGACTGCCTACACTAGACACGGTAATTTCGCTGCACACTACACACGGTCTCAGCATAAAAACGGCATCCTCACATGCTCACTCTGCTCGACACACCACACCACCTGTGGACCTGCTCATGCAATCCACGTCGCATCAACTTATACTCAAGCTACTCGACCCATAAAAACCTCATCAACAACAAACAACCTTACTATATACCAACAACCAAAACACTCAAAGCTATCAAATATACACAAATACTGACGTTCGCTTAAATGCAACTTTACAAATTACTCATTCAAGACATCAAAGCAATTTTATAGAAAATAGATATTAACCCTATTAATTATAAAAAAACCCTACTTTTACAAACGTGGAAAGCCAGTCGCTACAGATACGATTTCTTTTACAAGTAACCATTTTGTAGTTTACAGATAACTATAAAGTTCTGGTTAGTAAAAAGTGAAAAAAAAACCTGATCTGAAGTTACTACGTAAGAATAATCAAATGATCAATTTGACGAAGAGAAACAAGTAGTTTGTCATTTAGAACGAGCGCATTGGAATTCCCCGCACCTAGTAACAAAACAACAAAGCGCGTATAACAACTCCTTTAAAATAAGAATTAAAAATAATCTAAATTAAAATATTTTACAAACTTGAACATATAGGTATTGTAAAGTTGACGCACCAATTCCGCCTTACAAGTGCGTTTCGGTTTACATATACGGTATTCTTTTGTAACTGGAAGAAGCACTCTTAAATAGCGTGAGAAATAGAGTTTCTGGGCAAAAAAAAAAGGTTTGTAAAACTCCGTGCAAGCAAAACAATATACATTCAGCATCATTATTACTATACAACCAAAAAAAAAATCAGCTGGATATGACACGTCACATCCGCTTTATATATCATATTATACAATAAACCGAACAATTTTTCCAAGACTAGTTTCTGAATATTAGCAAAGACACAATGCAATAGAATGTAGATGTAAAACATACTAAACTAGAAATAACGTGAGTGTAAAGTGAGCGTCGCATTTCCCAATGTCTAGTCGATGCGACTCGTCTCACCGCGTTTTCAAGCCCAAAAGTCACCATAAATGGGCTCATTTTCAGAATGGCTTAAAATACTGGTGTAACTATGATTTTTGAAACTACGCGTAAGAAACTTGTAAATAATTATTTGAAGGAGCAGCGAGGAAATATGAAGCCTCTGAACATCAACTCGCCGACGACAGTGCTGGCATCCTCTCACGAAATGAAACTGTGCCCAAGTCAAGAAACCTCTCAAATTTGAACGTGTTGTCTACTGTCTAGCATATACATATATATATATATATAGCCCAGAAGAACAGTTTTTCTTACTTAGACTGGATCATGTAGACTGTAAAATTGACACGATACTTCAAACATCAACGCGCCCGCTGTTGGCAATAGATAGTCAACTGAATTTGTTGCCCGACATCAAGAGCTCTAAATTTAAATTGATCAAAAGTAGAATTACCAAAAAGCTAGATGTAAGTATTTTAGACTTATCTCTGAGCGGTGTGGCCTGGTTTTGTAGACAAAAGCTGAGTACAGTGATCTAGATAAAGACATGGACTACAAAGACGTTTCAGAAACGAAATAGGATAGATTGACAGTCAAAAAATTAACCAAGTTTTGTGCTCCCAGTTTTTTAAATTAACCTTCAGCAATAATTTATAAAGTTGATGATGTAGTGGGTCAATTGACGAAAGCAACTCATCTAGCATTTGTTTGAAAGGCTCGTTTAGAAGGACCATCAGACTTCCAGCAAGCACCGTATGAGTAAAACAAGACGCGTACAGCACAAAAAACGCTAAATAAACAAGATATATAAACAAGATAAAATAAATACGACTAAAGAAACAAAGGAAGATGGAACGAAAAATCTGGAAATTTACGGGATGACGGTTCATCAGGAAGTGATCATTCAGACAGCTTCAAGGCACTGCCACAGATGCGACAACCCTGAGAATTCCATAATAGTCTAACTACCGTATACAATACAATCAGATCCATTAGACTGTGGTACAACTTTTTTAGATTAGAGAGTTTATAGTGTTGAAAATAAATATTGTTGTTACAATGGTCGTTGGGAAGTGCGACGCGCTCACTGACATGCGACGCTCATCCTACACTCACGTTATTACATGTACGTTATGTAAAAGTTTCGCAGAAACATACTGAACTAGAAATATATATATATATATATATATATAAAGAAAGAAAAACTAGAAAATACTTTTCACGCAAAAAAAAAAAAACCTACGTAAAATCCAAAGTCTCTAAACGTACGCATAATCACTAAAACTAACAAAATAACTTACACACACACACACACACACAGCCCCCACTACTTTAGTTTTATCAAAATTTAAATATTTAAAAATATTTAAAAATTTAGATGGCACAAAAAAAAAGAAGTAAATCACAATTGTATGCAAGTTAATTTTAACAAACAAACACATAACAAACACGTAACAAACGCGTAACGAACAAAGGGTCAATCAAGTAAAAGTAAAAATAATATAAACTAGAAAAATAAAATAAAAATGAAGAAAATGCCACGAACCAAAAAAGAGAAACGAAAACGAAACGACGTCATCATCATCATCACAGAAAACTTTGCACGTTAACTGAAATTCGACATAAAACAATAAACAATAAACATAAACACAAACACAAACGATACGTAAGAAAAAGAAAAACTTAACCAACCAAATGCATACAAAAAACATACAAATACAAACACCACGACGACGACGACGACCACAACAACGTCAAAACTTCAAAACAACGACCAAACTACACCTCTCTCCGTTCATAAAACAAAACATAGGCATCCCTCGAAACCACCGCCTCCGCGCCAACTCTCGCAACTCTACTATCATCAAAGACCAACCACTCCTCACGCGCGCTGCCCTTTTTCACATACGCGGTATAATGCCCGCCACGAAGCGATCCGTAGTGATTAACGACCGCGTATAAAGAATACGAAAACGGTGGGATTTGGTCGTCTTTTTTGACTTTGTCGATCCAGAATTTATCTTCGGAGCGGAAGGACGGCCAGTATGATGTTAGGTCGAGGGTTTTTAAGGGGTAGTCGACGAATGTGTCGAGTTTGTTGCTCCAGCGACCGTTTGTTTTGAAGCGTTTGAGGTGGATTATGAGGATTTTTGGAAGACGGGAAATGCGGAGGACTTTTGTGGCTTTGCGGGTCGTTTTGCATTGTGGACAGAGCCAGGCATCTTCACCGTCGAGGATTTCTTCCATGACAAACATGTCCACGCAACGTTCTAGACTAACTGCTTTTCCGGGCGCGATGGGTAGTGAGAGGACGGAGAATGGGTTGTATGTTGTGGATGTGAAATGGCATGTAAGACAGGTTAGTTTGGATTGGTATTGTCCTTGGAAGATGTCGACGACGGCTGAGGAATCTGATTTCGCGTAGCGATCCCATTCGAGAAATGAAGCGTAGCGGACAGGTAATTTTTCTCTTCGTCGCTCTTCTTCTTCGGAAGGTGGGGGTAAGCGTTTCTTCCCGCCGTTGACGTTTAGGTCTTCGTGTAGGGAATCTAGAATGAAGGATAGAAATTCCTGCGCGTCGTGTTGGTCTGAGCCAGAGAATTCAGGACGTAGTCGGCCGCTGACGTCTTTCATGGTAGTAGGCACGATGAAGGTCACTTGGTTACTGTATAAGGCGTGAACGAGGTCTCCGAATGCACGAGCGAGCACGCCTTGGGTGCCGAGTTTGTTGTGCATGTTGATGCGTTGTTTATATGTTCCGTCGAGGAAGATGCGTGCGAATATACGAGTCCCGGCGAGACATTGGATGACGGAGTTCATGTAGCATGTGTTTCCGAGGTTTTTGAGACCGGTTGTGCAGACGCCTGCGGATGCGTATTGGGGCGGTGGAGTACGGTGAACAGGTTGTGCGGGCTGTACTGGTTGATGTATAGAAGGCACAGGGTGAGGAGGAAGAGGATGAGAGATTGAAGGAAGAAGAGAGCCTGCGGTGGGAATACTGTGAGACGACGCACGGTCTGAAAGAAGAGGTCTGTTTGCGACTGGGGTAGGTCGTTTTGGAAGAAAGTCAGTTGGCGTTGGTGATTGTCTGAAAAAGTCGTTCATGTCGCGCGCGATAGGCCGTCCTTTGTTCATCCATTCTTGCTGGTACGAGTAGTTTGTCTCTTTAGAAAGATGAGAAGAAGGAGGAGAGATGGCAGGGACGAGGGCGTTGACGCCGGCGTAGTCTATCCAGGCGCCGATGCCGCCGTCGAGAAAGTACGGCTGGATGCGGTCGGCAGCGAGGACGTCAAAGAGCAGACGCATTTCGCGGGTTGGTTTGGCGGCCACACTGGCGTTGTCATAGCAAACAACCAACTTGAACGACTTTCTCATCTTGAACAGCTCCTCTTCACTCGCCGGCAACAGCACGAGCGCTTCTTCAAGCTCGAAAGGCGTCTGGTTCGGCCGTAAGACAATTGGCTCGATGTTGATGATGTTTTTCACGCAGACATGCGCTTTTTGAAAGGCGTCGCGGGGGCGCACGTCAATCACGAGAAGCTGAGTGCGACTGCGCAGAACAGCTTCGGCAAAGTACGCTACTTTGACGGCGCGCAAGCCGGTCGACGACGACGACGACGACGACGACGACGACGACGACGACGACGACGAGGGTGGTGTTGTGGTGTTGCCGTAGTTGGCTAGGCCCTTTCGCACAGTGGACGGCAGCTCTTCTTGTCTTCCGCTGCCGCTGTCATGCTCATGTTGATGTTGATATCCATTCGTTTTCCCGTACTTTGTATTTGCACTTGTGTTTGTACTGATACTTGTGTCTGTATCTGTATCTGTCGCCTCGAATGCCTCGTTTCTTCGCACGACGCCGCCCAGCATCGCGAACCGCCTCTCGAGCGCATCGGCCCGCGTCCGCCGCAGTCCCGCGTCCGCGTCCGCGTCCGCGTCGGCGCCGTTCTGCTTCATCGCGGTGTCGCTCTTGCTCGCTGGTCTGGCTGCGCGTTCGCAGTTATGTAATCGTACAAGGCCCTTATTACTCTTACTTATATGCCTATATACCTACCTATATACCTATGTACAACTACTACTATCTACATCAGAATGGCAGCAGAACAAAGAAAACTACTCGAAGTACGCACTCTTCCTACACAAACGAGATAATACTAACACCGCGACAGCAACTGATGGGCGCAGACGCACTCGTCGGGCGCCCTTCAAAGCGACAGGAAATCCCCCTCAGCGACCCGCGCGTCTGCAAATCCTACCTCGTCGGCCAATGTCCACACGACTTGTTTACAAACACAAAGCAGGACCTGGGTCCCTGTCCGCGGATACACTCGGAAGCACACAAAGCCGAATACGAGCGGGAAAAAGAGCTACGAGACAGCGGGAAAGGCGGGGGCAAGTTGAGTGCACGCGACTTTGCTGCGTTCGAGCTGGAGTATCTACGCGACTTGGAGAAACACGTCGGCGACTGTAATCGGCGGATCGAGTCTGCGCAGAAACGCTTAGAACGAACGCCCGACGAACTCGCGCAAACAACCGCGATCCTGCGCGCAATCGACGCAATCAACGAGGCCATCGACGCCTCCGTCTTCGAAGTCCAGGTCCTGGGTGATCTAGGCGAGGTCTCTAGAGCACTGACAGAGTTTGGCGCAGCAAAGAACAAGCGTCTCGAGCGCGAGGCCAAAGAACGCGAACTGCGCGCGCTCAACGACAACATCGGTCCGTCGGGACACCAAAAACTGCAGGTTTGCGATGTCTGTTCGGCGTATCTGTCGAGACTGGACAACGACAGACGTCTCGCGGACCATTTTGGCGGAAAGATGCATCTCGGATACGCGGCTATGCGATCACAGTACGCAAAGCTGCTCGAGCGAATACCGCCCTCTGCGCGACGAGACTACGACCGCGACCGCGACCGCGACCGCGACCGCGACAGAAAGCGCCGTCGTCCTGACCGCCGCCATTAACTACAACTACTTCATAATACACTCATCATCAGTCATCGTATCATTTATTGCCTACAGAACCGCGCCAAATCTAAAAATACCCATGCCGCATTAGCATCCACGCCAAACACACCACCGCAGCTCCGCCAACCAACCCAGCCAGCGGCAGCCTTCGTCTTCTTCTTCCTCCTTCCCGCAAAGCCAAAGGTGATACGTACCCGAACGTCAGCTTGATCGACTTGACATAGTACTCTTCAAAGTTCTGTCTTGTTACGTCCTGTCACCGTCATCGTCAGCTCGTCTCATGCACTTGTATAATTGGTACTCACCTCCTGCCCCACTGGAACTCCCTTCCATGCAACTTCCGCCCTTGTCTCTCCCTGTCCCTGATCAAACGCAATCTTCAAATCCGCAAAATGTCCCGGCTTCCAATCCTTCAATCTCCACGTCATCTCAATCACTTTACCCTCTTCTAATCTCACAAACCTCCCGCTCACATTTCCCCCAAACAACGCATACTCCCCTCCTTCCCTCGCCTCAAACTTCACCGGCCGTGACCGCGTCCATGCACTTACTCTTCCTTCGTCAATAAACGTCTTGTACAACTCTGCCGCTGTCGTATTAAACACCGCCTCCACCCGCATCGTCGTCGTATTATACGCCACATTCCCTCCTTTACTCTCCTTCTCCTTCCCCTCTGCCTTCTTCACAGACGGAATAACGCCCTTCTGATTCGACGCAGTAAACACAGACTTGACCTGCTCCACCGGATGCTGAATATCACTTCCATGCGTCGTAATCAAATCCGGTCCAAACGCCGCCAACTTCTGCCTCAGCACCGGCACCAGTTTATCCCTAATCAGCGCCCTCACTGCTGTCTTCTCCTTCGTCTCGCCAGCAACCGAAACGTCAAAAACGTACTCATCAACCTCGGTATCATACGCTACCTCAGGCACTGTAATACTCCCACTAACCTCACTCTCCCCAATCTTCCCACTATACTCCACCACCAACTTCACATCAAACAGCGAAATCACTTTTCCCTTGCGCTGATTAACATCCACGTCCCCCGTCAACGAGCTCAACTTTGTAATCTCAACGTGCCCATTAGTTCCATCACCGTCGTCAGCATCAGCGCGGACTCCAACTAACTTTTCGCTGAAATACGTCCGTGACCAGTCTACGCAGTTCTTATCAACCCAGTGCCTGCACGCATCACACAAACAACAGTCGTAAGCCTTTTTCTTCTTCTTTATATTCCTACGTCTTTATTGGCCATACGTACCAATTATTCGGATTATGCAACACCATCTAATTATCCTTGTTAGTAACCTCGTTCATAGCATATAAATACATTGGTAGGTACAAGAGACAACGGATCAGAAATTTGGGTATATATAGAGTCCACACAAGAAAGAGTACAAATCTCTTCAGACTGGTGTCAGCAAATCGCGAATTTTTCTCGTCATTTCGCCATCTCTTGCACCTTACCAACTAAACAAACAAAACTGTATTAAAGTAGTAAAAACTCACCTTTGGTTACTTGTTGTCTAGCGTCCTTTTCTCTGTCTATCGTAATTCGAAAGAAAGCGGATTCGTGCCCGTTTTTAACTTCGCCAGATTGGAAAACCCTACTTTTTTGTATCTTCCAACAACTCGAGAAACTTCTGTGCCCTAACTTTAAGCCTCTTTTTCTCTTCTCTTCTCTTCTCTCGCTTCTTCTTCGAGTTGTCTTTTGAGTTCTCTTTGGAGTTGTCTTTTGAGTGTGCACATAGATCTACGTCTTTCTCCCACAGTTGAACTTGCACACCGACGAAACGATCAGTAGAAAAAAAAATACTCACGTTACTTAAGAACAGGTTCTTGGAGAATAAAAACGCATCATTTACACACAATTAAAACGGACTGGCTGGTACTGTAAAAACTACGCTACTAAACGGGAGAAAAAAAAAACGCGTGCCCTTTGTTCTTTAATACTGCAGAATACGTTTTTTTGCAACTTCATTTAAACAAAACAGTGAGAAAAAGGGCTTTTTGTTATGAATTTTGCATGAAATATAAAGCAGATTCTGCAATGATGGAAGCGACGGCTTTACGAGCTTGGATAGTTACCTATTACATAGCTTATGCCGTCATGGCGTAGTTTTGAGTAAGGTGTATGTAGGGTAAGCGCCGCACATCCCAAAGTGCAGCCGACACGCGACACGTCTCACCATTTTTTCTTAATACCAATTGAAGCGTCACTCTGGCTTAATTAAGTACTCGAAGGAGTAGCAAAGAAATATAAAGTCTAGAAACATATAGTTTGCCGACGACGTGCCGGTATTTTTTCACGAAGCAGAATTGTATTCATGTCAAAGAAATCTTTCGGATTTAAATTGAGATGTCTATTGTTTAGTATATAAATAACTTGGATGAACGATTCTGTGTTGACTTTATTGGATGATGTTGTAGACTATAAGACGGATGGGATACTTCATACATACAACGCGTCCGCTGTTTCTTAAGTTTGTTACCTGAAATCAAAAGCTCTACACTGAAGAGTTACATGCAAAGATTATAAGCCTATTTCCGAGTGGTTTGACCTGGGTTTTGTGGACACAATTTGAATACGGTATACCAGATCAAGACGTGAACTATAAAGACGTTTTAGACACAAAATACGATAGTGTAACAGTCAAAATTAAATCAAATTTTGTATTCCAAATCTTCTCGATTGATTTCCAGCAATGATATATAGACTTGATGATGTACTGGACCACTGACTAAAGCCAACTCATCTAGCATTTGTTTTGAAAATAGACATTGTTGTTACAATGCTGTTTTGGAAGTGTTGTATTTTTTTACTTTTACTGATTTCAGTCAAATAGTTCTCTTTTCAAGCTACTATTGTGTCGAAAATGATAACTATGACTGTAAAGTTCACTCATGTGAAACTGCTGAAAAAAGACGTCTGAGTACTACACAATCTCACCACTTGTACATGGATTTAAAAAATCACTACACTTTTTGTTAATCAATTAACATGGAAAATCTATAAATGCTCTAAGTTACAATATTGGATATCACTTACTAACTTACTGATTATGCAGCACAACACATTTTACCGAGCTTATTCCGCGCTGTTTCACAAGTGCTCCATAACAATGAAAAGTACAGACAAGCCGAACAGTTTCAAGGAGTTACAGTATAATTCTTAGACAGCACCGAAGAAGATACACAAAGATAAAGAGAATGTAGTTCAAAAAGCGATCTACGACAATATCAAAAAAGGAGGAAAAACGGAACTTGTAATCCAAACTACGCTATATTACAGTATATCAAAAAAGTGCGACTCTATACCTAACTATTCAGCTAGCCGTGACTTGATTTGCAATATGAACACTACTAATTAGATGATTTCTCTGGCAATGAGAGTTGATTCGTCCATATTCCTTTGTTCACGAGCTTCCAATAGAGTCATTACAGACCTTATAACATCTGGAAGATCGTAAACACTTTCCAAGTTACTCTCCACATGTTATCCTCCGGTTGTCTGCAGTATTTTTTCATAAAACCTGACGAACTGCATCCCAAAATCCATTTCATCTTCACTTTCTTCGTCGTCACTGTCACCAGAAAATATGGAGTCTGTATCTATTGCATCATCTTTATCACCATTGCCTATCAAACAAAACTGGCACATCGTCCAAAGTGCGTTAAAAGCTAAGAGGGTTTTTGCTGTTCTTATCATAGGTGAAAGTTGCTTTTGGAAACAAAATATAAATACAGTATGAATCTCTCCAACAGAGCATTTCCTTGCAAAAACGCTTCCAACTTTTTGTTCACCTCCGAAAAAAAAAGAGATTTTTCTATTGAATTTATTTGAATTGTTATCAGCTTTGGAGTGTATAACAGTGGAAAAAAATGATTTCTAGTATAAAATCGATTGATAGAGTTGAGATCCCATTTGCTCCTATGATGACGAGCCTTAGTATGCTTGTCTTGCAAAAGTATACCAAAATCCTTCTCTAGACCAGCAAAAATAGGCTGAGATGTCATCAAATTGCGTATTGAAACGAGTATGTTTCTATTTATACATGATTTCGCGTCAAAAATCGAGCCAAGATAACTAAACCAAGAGTTTTAGCACCGAATAGTGACATCTAGCGATGAACATGGAAGCGATTTGGCTATTCTAGAGGAGGCTTGCTTGCATGCTTGATTCAAAAATCCTCACTTCCAAAAAATTTGAAAAGTAACTAATCTCAGGAAACAGTAATAGTTAGCATTTATGTATCATAAAAGACATAAAGAAAGATAAAAACGTGTTGACAGATTTGCAATATAATAGTAGCATCGGTTCAGAAAATCCTCACTTTAGAGAAACGCGCTGAGAAGTAGTCGACACTTATTTATCAGAAAAGCGATAGTCAAAAATAAGAAAGACGTACCGTACCATTTATTAGATCTGTAAAATAACAGCAACATATTGGTTTGAAGAAATGAAGCACCAAAAAGTAGAAACGCAATGAATAAAAAAAAAGGGCACGCGAATGATTTTACTGTGCGACGCGTTTGCCATCTCTCCGTAAAAGACGCGACAGATTTACGGACTTCCTCACCCTGCTTACATCTTTTCGACTGTTTACACCTTCCCGTAAAGACGCTAACAGATTTATGGGCTTCCTCATCCTGTGTATGTAATCTTTAATCATGTGTATTCCTCCCAATGCCGTACAGTACAGAATGCCTATTATGCTCTCAACCGAAAAAAAAAATTATCTTCGCAACCATTAAACAAAATTCAACCACTCAAACATAAAAACATAAAGACATTAAAGAATGAAAAGTAATAAAAAGAAAGAAAAAAAATGAAAAAGAGGCAAAAGAGTGTAATCATGTCGTAAACCATTTCATCCGTTCGTGAAAAAAATTCAAAATTCAATCAAATCAAACCGCACTTCTATGGCCGCCGCCGCCATCGTCTTCGTCGTATCGTTATCGTATAACTACTCTCCACCCTCATTCGTAAAACAAAAACAAAACTCTGCAACGAAAAACCCCCGAAGCGACTCCCAAAATCCAACATCGTCGCTCCCGCTGAACTCTCCATTACTCCGCGCTTGTCTATACACTGGCTCTGCCGCAAAACTAGGTTGTCGTGCATGGCCGCCGCCGCTTAGTGCAGAGTCTATACTTCGCGCGTTACTTGAACTTCGCGACGAATGGTAGAATGGATGACGACCTATTGCGCCGTAGCCCATGTTTTGTGAAATCGGAGGCCGGAATCGGGGTGGTCGCGGTACTGCTGGGTTTCGGCCGTGCATTAGTTTATGTAGTGCTGCCCTTGACTGCGCAGACATTCGCGAGTAAAGCAGTTCCTCCGCTTCGGCTGTCGATGGAAATGGAGGAACTCGCGGACTCGCATAGTCAATCAACGTAGCCAAGTCTGTATCAGCGTAATCACACACACCGTCCGCTGAGCACGTAATTCCCACAAACGACACCGGCGGCGAACATCCTAATCCCAACTCCCCACTCGGCTCTATAATCTCTGTAGGCAGCACCGTCGTTGACTCTACCGGAACCGGCACACTCACTGCTGCAGCCGTAGTCCCTGTCTCGCCACTGTCAATGTCGTCTATATGTGATACTATCGACGCGTTATCCCGCGCTGCGAGAAACGCTGGCGACGCAAACCCCGGAGATCCAACATACCCCGGCGGCGGCTGCACATGTGCGACTGAAGATGCGCGTGAATGTATACGTGAAGCTGCGGTCCAACCTAAATCATACGTGTACTCTGAGTAATCAATCGATCTGAATAACGTGCTGTTCGCAGGCGACCCGACGACTATCGATGAGCGGTGTCGCGGATGCCCGTGGCCGTGGCCGTGGCCGTGGCCATGGCCCACAGCGTTTCCCACTGCCGCTGTGTTATTCGCGTTCACAGTCGCAACACTCGTGCTTAAATTCTGCTCATCCCGCACCGCATTCGACCCGTTCGTAGTCGCAGGGTAAAGCTTCGTCTCTTCTACTTTACCCGGTATATCCAAGTACCCCAACGCGTCTGCATCGAATCCGTCAAACACTTCGGCTTCGTAAACCGATGCTTCGTCCGAGGAAACACCGGCAGCGGCTGACGACGACGAAGATGAAGATGACTCTGACGCTCGACGTCGACGTAGTTGTTTTCGCCGTAGTTGTTGCTCTGCTTCCTCTGCTGCTGCGGCGAGTGACACTGGTCGCCCGCGCACCGCTGAGGTCGAGGCCATCTGTGTTTATCCTTCACTTTTGCGTTTTTTCGCCAACTTAGTCTGCCCAGTTCTAAACTACTATACAGTTTCTTCCTTATTGAGAAAAAAAAGAAAGGAGATTTTAGGCGGGGCGTGCGGGACCCTTGTCTGTGTGTTATGTGTATGTGCGTGACAAAGAATGCTCAGCTGGGAGAGTGACAGACTTTGACTTTTTCGAGGCGAGACCCGGGCCCCGCTCAAACAAAAAACCCCGCCGATTTTGCTCTTTTTACTCAAGACAAATCTCGACTCTTTCCTCGTTTATGAGATAATAAGTCTACGATTTATGTCCAGTTTCAATCTGGTTTGTTTGTATTTTATCTGTTTGTTTACTGCTTCCGCAAAAGACCTGAACAGCGCCCGAACTTCCGCCCGATTTGATCGCGTCTTATCTGATCGAGTCCTTCCTTCCTTTGCTCACAGACGTCATTAACATAAGCCTCCTCTTTTCCTACGTAGCCTGTAGCCCGCAGCCTTTGTTTACTAATCACAAGTAACAGCCGTCTCTAACTACGCTCAGCGATCTGTGCTGAATAATTTTGAAATCCAAATGGGAAAGAAATACGCTTTTTCTCGCGTGGCTTCGAGCGCCCTGGAATGCATGCGCCCGCTGACCAAGATCAGGCCAGAACTCGTTTCTATCCCGTTATCTGATTTAGAAGCCCTAGCCCTAGCCCTTTGCTCTCCAGCCTATCGCTATCTGATTTGACTTGACTTGACTTGACTTGACTCATTTCTATTTCTTGTCGTACTTTTAATGTTAGGCTTGTTTATTGGTGAAATGGTGAATGTCAATGCATTCGACCTGTGTAATTGTACAGAACAATTGAAAACACAATATTTTTCCAACTAAAGTGCTTTTCTAACTAAACTTAAATTCCAGCAGGCAACGAAACACCTGGCGTAATCTTCCCTCCCCACTGATGCAAAATACTAATCCACGCAGTAGCAATCACAATCTCAGGACTAATCCTACTCGTATCCACCGCAATCCTCCAAGCCATTCCTTTCCCAATCTTACACGCATGCGCAATCGTCTCGCGCTCTCGTTCAAGACTATCCGTCTCGAGAGTTTCTTGTGGACCAGTCGAGCCTGGTCGAAGTTCCCCTGTATGTGCCGCGCGTACACCTGCTCGCGCGTGTAAGGCCCTTCGTACTCGCTCGCGTGACGACGTATATGGAGGCGGTGCTCTAGCAATAGCTCCCCACTCCGCACCAACTCCACTTCTAGGAGTGACAGTCTCCGCAGGACTTTCCACCTGCGGGTCTGTAAGATAATACTCCGTTCCAGTGCACACTGCTTTCTGCAAAAACCCGGCTTTTGTCCAGTGATACGGCGCTGCACCGGCTAAGTAAAACGTACGTAGATTCCCATCTTCGGGAGTCCACTGCTTCGACACTTTACGATACGTCAACCCGCCGTTTGGATTATTAAACAAGATATATTTCCCAGGTCGTGCACGCGCAGAGATAATGCCCGATCCTACACCAGCGCCATCCTTCGTGCCAGCGTAGATTGTCGCTAGATCCCGAGTACATGCTTGTGCGTCTCCGTAGGCTAGTGTCCATGTTTGTGATTTTGCTGCGGGCCGTAGTAAAACGTAGACTTTCTCACCTTGGTTGTTGTAAATGTTTATTATTCTGCGGTCGGTTTCCGGTTCGGGCTTGAGGAAAAATAGCGCGACGGTTGGTTTCGAAAGTAATGCGTCAAGATTCGGCGTTCTTGAGTCTATATTGACCGCTGGCGCGCTTGCCTCTGCGTCATTCCCAACACTCAACCGAATCCTAGGCTCACCCTCCGCCACATCCACCGTACTCCTCCTCGCACCCGCACCTCTCCTTCTAAACGGCGCTGTCGCCGCCTCATTACATTTCCTCACCTTCACTTTTAAAACATACTGCAGCCTCTCATACCCTCTATACCCCACAATCAACGCATTCGCAACGCCCAGTCCAATCTGAGACGCCAGCCATGCTGGTAATCGCGGCAACGGCATTGACAGGCACTCTTTTATCCACTGCGGGATCACGCGTGACGGTGGCTCGATTATGAAGCGTGGGTATGGAAGATACGCTTCGTGGACGGTACTGTCAAGAAGTGGTACGACAGTGTAGTAGTAAAATATTTGAAGATGATTAGCACAAAAAGGAATCACAAAGCGGGTATAATAGTAGAGAATGTAGAGGTATAGACAGAGAATATCAAAGAGCTGGTCGCAGAGGAAAATGTCCGTGACAGCCGTGGTGAACAACACACGAGTGACCTCGTGTCATGCACAGTCAGAGTATCAGAAAACAGACACAGCCAGTCAACAATAAGTAAGTCGCTAAGAATACAGTTGACGCGAGATTCAATCGTGAATACAAGGTCTGATAATATAAAAGTAGTATAAACTGGCCGCTGGTTCGTTTTGGAATATTAACGCATCGTGCGGCTCAATCAATTCCTACGTCATTTTTTGATTTCGTTTTATGCACTCTACTGGCAAAAAGACTGTATATTCTGATAGTCACGTTATCATATCTCAAAGTTAATACAAAATTTCACACTATATTCAGACACCTGTTATCGTAAATAAATTACAAATCAGGAGTATCAGCAATGCGGAAAACGTTCTTCTTTCCGCTGACCTTAAAGTCCTTCAACTCCTGCAATCCCTTCGCAACACCAGCAAGACCACCTTCAACAACGCTGTACGCATGAGGCTTGTACTTACCCTCAAACAACCACTTACTCAACTGCTGGAAGAAAACCCAGGCAAAATCACGACGAGCTGGGTCATCGCCATGTGCGACACCAACCATCTCGACCTTGATGTCAAAATCGTGCTTGGCCATTTCGTCTTCCTTGAAGCTCTCGGGCAGAATGAGAGAGATCTTGGAAGACTTGCCCGGTTCGAGAGCGGCCATGACGTTCTCAACGGAACCGTTCTCGGAAACACAGTCCCAAGCGTAAGTGAGTTTTTGGCCAGGCTTGAGGTGTGACTTGATTGCAGCAGGAATATCGTCAACAGCAGTGTAGTCAACGACGTAATCGCAACCAGCGTCAATAGCAACTTGCTTGGACTTTCCAGCAACACCAATAATAGGATGAATTCCTGCCAACTTCGCCAATTGAATGGAAAAGAATCCGACAGAAGTAGAAGCTCCGTAAATCAAAAGTGGAACATCCTCAGTAGCAGGTCTCCATGGGGTAGGAAGTCCGAGGATGTCGAAAAGACCGTACGCAGCAGTCAAAGCAGCCAAAGGCAAAGTAGAAGCCTCCTCAAACGACAAGCTATCGGGAATCAAGAAAGTAGAGTAATCGTAAGCAATGGCGTACTCAGCAAACGATCCGTGCTCAGCAGCCATCTTATGGAAAGCAGCGACACGGTCACCTACTTTGAGTCCGTTCTTAACATTGCTTCCGATCTTTTCGATGATTCCGGCGATATCATCGCCAGAATAATGCGGAAGGTTGGCAATAAGAGGGTATTTCCAGTCCTTGGGGTTAGATCCCGAGACAATGACCTTGATCAAAACCTCATTGGGGCCAGGAGTACTGATTGAATTGTTAGTACATGCATTGTGATTCTGAACAGTGTTGAACTTACGGAATCGGCGAGACAATGATTTTGGTCTTGCTCAAGTCTCCGTCAACAACAACTTCTTTCATTGACATTTTTAATCAACTGTTCAACTGGTTCGGTAGTGATTGATGAAAATTAGAAGGACGCATTTGGTCTTTTATATATGAAGATGTTACGAGCCGTGTATCGCATCTGTAATCCTCTAAAGAAGATCGGAGACGGCAATTCAATAGATCCCGACTCTTTACCAAAGTGTTATGAGCCGTGTGTCACATCTGTAGTTGTTTTGGAGAAGATCGGAGATGGCAATTTAACAGATCCCGACATTTTTCCAATAGGTTACAAGCCGTGCGACCATCTGTATTTTCTTTTGGTGAAGATCGGAGACGGCGTCAAATCAACAATTCCCGAGCAGTTTCCACCCACTTTCGACTACAGTCTAACTTTCATTGTCAGCAGCGATAAGGAGACAGTGATTTTGTGCGTTAACAATGGATATTTGGGCAATATATTTACTATCTATGCTGACTGTGAATTATTCCTGTGGCCAATTTTGCTCAATAATGTGCCTGATTCCGGATAACACGTTACAAATGCTCTACCAAAACATGGATGAACTTGAATAAAGTTAAAATCATAAACTTATCAAGATTTTTACTAGCTCAAGATTTCCAGTGTCCCCTGCTTTTATTCATCAATACTTTTCTATCTGTTAGCAATTATGAGGGTTCATCATTAGCTATATTTTCTTATTTTAAGCAGCCATCTATTAGGCGAGACGCAACTCTGCGAATGTTGCCTTTATTTGCTTTCAGCTATTTCTTTTTTAGAGTATTTGTTGATTAGGGTTGGTGTTTAGTCTCTATATGGCTGTGTAGGATTAGAAAGAAAGCGCATTAAATACTGAAACATAACCTGTGAGAGATCAGAGATGAGGAATGGGACGGCGGCATCGCAAAAGGCGGAAAAATGTGAATGTGGAAAACCAGGAAGATAAGCGGGATCGACAAGGTTCTATATCTAATAATGACAATAAGGGATCAAAGAAGAATGGTCAAAGACAAGAGTCAAGAGTTCGTTCGTCTTCGGTGGGAAGTAGTAAACCGCGTAGAAGAAGAGACCGACGGGCTCATAGCGAAGCGACGAGTAACAATGGATATGAGGCATATTCTAGAGAGATGGAACAAGTGAAGGGACTTACATCTGCTGGTATTATGAAAGCTCATGGTATAGAAGCTAGTCAGGAGGATGATATCGAGAGCACAAGCGATGATAGTGAACTCGAAATTGAAATAGAGGATCGCGGATTGATACATGATAGTAGGATCAGGTATCAGGAAATGAAAACTTCGTTGCTAAGACAAGCTACCAGACAACCTGCGTATACCCCAAATGAGCTTACATCGTCTTTCGGTATTGATGATGCATTGGGAGGTACCTCTTATGAGAAGGGTAGCAGAATACCTGTTCTTCCCGTTCATTGGCAGCAACCGAGTCGAGATCTTTCTGTTGACTGCACTGTTAGACTAGAATTGACTGATTCAGACGACGAAGTACCAAGATCGCCGAGAATAGTTACATCTCAACAAATTACTACTCATTCAGTCTCAAAAGTCGAATTGGCAGCGCAAAAAGCTCGAAATGGTTTTCATGCATTACCTAAAAAACCTGGGTTTAGAATTATCGAATGTGGAGGTAGGCAATTTTACTACGATTACAGTGATGAGAACGACGAAGTATCCTCACCAACATCACATGTTTCAGAAGCAGAAATCTATTCAAGAAAGGGTGGCTCTCTGAACCACGATATGAGAAGCGGAGATATTAAGTCCATCGGAACAAGCACGACAAACTCGAGACCTGCAATTGAAATAATAAAAATCTCATCAGAAGTGGAAACCACCGAGAAAACTTATAAAAGGCCTTCGTCCATTCAGCCTCAAATTGAAATATCTGACGATGATATTGACGACGACACAAGTGATTCTGGAGACTCATTCCATACGGGAGAGTCACATGAAGGCTTTTCATCACCTCCACGACCAATATCACCTATATTATTCACAACCGCGCGAGGCACACCATTTTATCACCGTCGATTTTACAAGCAATCGCCAGTTTATCCAACCTGGGTTGCGCTTACGATTTCCGATATTTGTGAACTTGAAGAACGCGAAATCCTTACTAGCCGTGATTATTTCTGGAAAAATCATCCGATCCGTAATGTTTACGTTGTTGCTCTTTGCTTTGATGTAAGAATTTTTGAGAGCGAATTTTTCGACTCTAGTTTGATGTTTTTGGACTGTGAGTGTTATTTTGTTCAACGAGTATTTCAAGACTAACAAATCTTCTTAGTAGAAGATGGTTCCGGCAAAGAGATTACATGCAGGATAACACTTCCTGCGGTAGTATCTGACGACACTCACATTAAGACATTAAAGAATCTGGATACACCAGCATTATTACAAGTCTGCGGCACCGTATCAACGTTCTTGCGATCAGGGACCGATAAAGTAAGACAGATCGAGATATCAAATCCAGATAATGTAATTGTGTTGAGTGATTCTTTCGATGAGGTGAGATTTTGGCGAGAGGTTATAAAAACTAGAGAGGTTCTGGACAAGATCTGGCTTCTGGATTTGAATGCCTCGTTGTGATGACCTATCGAACACTTTTTGTTTATTGATCAAGTCATTCAGCAAATAATTTACGTCATTTCACCACGTCCAAACCAAATCGTCAAAATTTCATAAAACAACATTCTAATATACAAGAAGTGACTAGTATTAAAAACGTAGTCGGAGCTAATATAATCGAATTGACAAAAATATGCAGAACTTTCAATATATCTTAACAACAACTCCCTTTGCTTTTTTCTATTGCATCTTTTCACTTGTCACCCTTTGTCGAGGTGATCTAGGACTGTCATCCATGACTGACTGTAAAGGAGCAGGCCTAAAGTCCGAATCGACTTTAAGTCCACTTGGCCTGCGATCGGGCTTTGAGTAAAGGAAAGTAGCAGATAAGACAAGAAGTGAGCCAAGAACAAAGTTCGAAGTAACAACAAAATCAAAGAAGTATACACTAGCGATAAAACTCAGTAAAATTGAGATCGAAGTTGCGAAATTTTTAGCAATGTTGTCGGCAAAATTCACACACAAAGCAACTACTATTCCTCCAACGGCTTGAAATCCAATAGCAGTCCAGACGACGCCGTTGTATCCGAAGAAAAAGCCGCGTTCGGCAATGGCAGCTCCATCTTTCCATAAAACTCCAATGAAGAGAGCGGGGAAAATAGAAAAGAAAGAAAGCTGAACGTTGCGAATCCATAATGATGCATTTGAACCTTTGAGTACCTTTTCAAAGTATACACCGGCAAGACCAGACAACACACACGAAATTGTGACAGCTAGTAATCCCAAGGTTCTGTTCATTTCGTTTTCGCCTTCAAGCGTCCGTGTTTTTGTCTGAGCTTCCTCAAGTTCTTTCACGGTACCACCAAGAGCCATGCTAAACGCCGTACTAACAACATCCAGGATGTCAGTAGGCAGTTGAACTAAACCAATTCCAAGAGTTAACATTAGCAAAGACATCCACTTGAGAGTTGTTAGTGAACGGTGTAGCATAGTGACGGAAAATATGGCGGTGGTGATAATTTTAAGCTGGTATGTGACTTGAAAAGTGGCGGCGTCAAGATTTGAGACCGCGACATATTGTAAACTGTTTTGAATCTGGAAAACAGTTAGAATTTTTTTATCATCCTCTTTGAATAAACAAACGTACTGTGTATAAACAAGCAGGAATAGCAAGTTTCCATGAGTCGCTGCTAAAAACTTCATTATATGCCGCAGTTCCTCGACTTCCAAAAGCGACGACAGAGCAAATCGCCAGTTTTATAAGTTCATTAAGTAAAACAGCTGTGCTAGAAAAATATCGCGTACTGCTATCATAGCCTGGCATTACTCGAGAATAATGCATGATCTTGAAATGTCAGTCATAGTCAGAAATCGAAGACGCGTTAAACATACGACAATCAACGCAGAGTTTTGAAAAGTCAACTATTCGAGTCAGTACAGTCTTCAAAATACTTGATACAACAGTCCACGCACCATGACTAGCGAAATATACTTAAGCGGCACGCCATAAAGACGGGGCACGTCTTGAGTAAGTGCTGAGACAGCCATTTAAGCGTTTTCCCTAGTGAAGCAGAGGAGGGGCAAATGCAACTATAAACACCAGACAAGCACCCACGCCGCAGATTCAAATAACAAACAAATGCTTCAGTAGATTGTAGTAGCTTAAATTTGGCCCGGAATAATAAAATAAAATGTTTCTTGGAAGCAATGTGGGGTGAATTTTATTGAGAAGAGGCGTCGACGATAAGCGACCGAGCACGATCAGCAGCACGGACGGATAATGGCTTATTAGTTTATTTATAGTTGTCTAAGCCCATCGGTATCCAAAAATGAAGTCTTCCAGCAGCTCTTTTTTAATTGTTTAGAAACGAATGCAGTAGTGTTTGGACTCGGACGATGTTTTCTTTGAGCGAGTTTCATTACATGGCTCTATTGTGGTTTGGTTGTCTTCAGCTTGGGGGCCCGGATAGCTGAATATTCTCACTGAGGAATGCGAGATTTATTGTTAGTGGAGCAACAAAGAACTTTCACTTATAAGCAAAGTGAATAGAAACCAGCTCTTAATTAGTCGTAACGAGCTCCAGTTAGTATTTACAATATAAACACTTAAACTTAGCACGTTTCTTTAATACCAAATCATAACTTGGTGCCGAGACGTCAACCAGCGCACGAACAAACAATGGCGTCTTCGAACAAGCGGAGTCGTCGCAAACCCTAGAAGCCGTGCCTACCTTTTGGATCCCCTAATAAATGGCTGTAAGAAAATAAAAAACGATTTCCTGATATTTAGCTCTTTAGTGGCCAGATAACTCCAGTTACAGCCTTACCTAGATGTGACAACTTGATTTTCTAGCTAGAAGCTTTAGCAATTGATTGACAGGTTAAACTAACTTCACTATATAAGATCAAAATACATCACAGACGTATCAATGTAGCAAGATACAGCAAATCAGTTACTATAGCCAAAACATTTCGAAGCAACATCTAATACAACAATGCAGTACAAATTACATAAAGCATGCATACACACAAACGAAATACAAACACCAACGCCATTTTGCCCCACATATATATATACAAAACCAAAATGCTTATAAACTCTCAGAGAATTCTTTACTGCACGTCTTTTATAAAAATGCAAACTTTTGATGCCACAAATCAATCTTCAAGTTTAACGACTAGCGGGCCGACTGATTTGACTGAGTACAGACTTCGCACGTATTCACTCGACGCTTTCCCAAGTTGAGACAAAACTTTTGATTCTTCTTCGGTGAGATCTGACAATGGAATGATTTCGTCTACACTCAAGTCTTCTGATTCAGGAATTGTGATTGTACTTAAT
Source organism: Myxozyma mucilagina (assembly GCA_030571435.1). NCBI lineage: Eukaryota > Fungi > Ascomycota > Lipomycetes > Lipomycetales > Lipomycetaceae > Myxozyma > Myxozyma mucilagina. The sequence goes on from JAJLXV010000093.1 coordinate 25,554, forward strand.
AGGTACCTATAAATCAGACGTGTTAGATATGAGAATGATATAAGACCTTTTGTTAAAGCATACTGATAATCCAACGCCGGCTGCCCGTTAATTCTTCTATCGGGCGTACCAACCGCAAATACGTCTATTAGATTTCTATAATTTGTCTTAATAAATTGTCGATTCTCGAAGTAACAATGGCAGCATTCTTACTCCTCCGTCATGGCAACTATTCTTGCCATAGCTTCCTCCCTCTGACTGACGTTGTCCTGTTCTGAGACGGACTCATGAGGCATATGCATACTCCTATAGTACAAGTAAGAACTTTGACAGTAAAAGATTAACAAACAAAAAGGCGATACTGACGTTGGGCCATATTCAGCTAATAATCCAGTACCTTCCGATGGCTAAATCCGCAAGTTAGTTCCGGCGATTCTGAATTCTAATGATCATATTCACAGCTAGAACTTACAAATAAATCATCATCATTCCCTCGTGTACAAGACAAACAAGCACCCATATCTATTTTGCAATCGCCGATATAATTTTGTTTGCGGGTAGCTGTCAAGATTTCTGATATCTGAGATGATCTCATTATGCGGTTTTAGAAGCCGGGTAACATAAACTGGTTATCACTTATCGGAATTGACCGATATTACGTCCAAACAATTCAATCTAGTTATTTTAATATATTATTTACAAATTACCACAAAAATGCTACCAAATTATCGAGGCCCTTTTTCTGTTTCCGTTCGATGATATAATTCCTTATGTAACCTAGTTGTCGCTTTGCAGCCTATTCAATAAGCTCTCGTAAGAAAATATTGTGTCATCGCTCGCTCCTTCCGACTTTGCTTTGATCATAACTGTAATCGTATCATTCACCGGAGTCAGAATGCCGTTGTCTTTGCCTAGTTGAGCAATGTACTCATTTAAATATTCAATTTCTGTAGACTTGTGTTTATTGACATCAGCTCGCATTGATGAGACATTATTGTGAGTGTTTCGAGCTATGGTGAGCACATAATCCAAAAGCTGCGGTGTATCAAGCAACACACGCCTTTCGTACTGTGTAAACAGTGTGCTAATTTCTGGCAGGCATTCCAGAACCTGTACACACTCTTCAATAATAAGATAGCAGGCTCTCCTTAAGAGTTGTACTGTGGCTAGATCACCATTCGGAATATCTAGCAAAGCCGTCAAAGGATTTATACAGCAATTTGCCACCATTTTCTGTACTTGCGCAGTCACTATTTCTTTGTAAGACACTTCATACGCACCAAGATCTGGAGAGCTAACAAGTTGATTCATCAGTCGTCTAGTTGATTCAGTTCGCCCAGGATTTGCTTTAACATAATCTAGGGCATTTTCGGTCATTCTCTTCTCTCTTCCAAAAATTCGTAACCTCCTTTCAATCGCTTGAAGCTCCTTCTTTGTAAATTCACCTTCGGTAATTTGTTTCGAAAGTGTTGCAATTCGGTTATTGATCTTTATTAAATAAAACTTCAAGGACAGTTCCCGCGGAACTTCGGCAAATTTGATAGTTCCGGTTCCATTCTGCCGAACTTTTCCCACAGTCTCTAATCTTTCCACACCATGCGTATTAATTCCGATAATGAAATTTGGCCGTTTGCGAGCGTTCGGCCAGACCCGTTTTTCAATTTCTGATAGTAATCCCATTCCATTTTGCATTAAAACAACAGTAGAAAATGAATCCATACGATAGTATACTTCTTTTAAAGCGTTGATTGTGTGATGCGCTTTTGTACAGACTATTAGATTATGGATCGTTACTGGGATGTAATAAGCTGAGTACACCGGCAATCCCAAAACTCCTGTGACTGGCAAACTTTGAAACTTTCTTTTGTTTTGTATGACTTGTACTTTGTCGAGCTTGTTCAATGCAACCGCGTCGGTCATAGTTCGAAAAAGCAAAGTTGTCTGTGGTGGATTTGGCACTCTTCCGAGACTATGAGCAACAAAAGTTCCTATACTTCCAGCTCCGAGTATATCTATTGCATTTAGATCGAGTCACAAAAGCAGAATCTCTCAGTATCTCACATATTCTCCGTCGTTGCAAATCAGACTTTGTATATTCAGTTCGCGCATTACGAGAAGTAACACCAGGAAGGTTTACTCCGAATACCTCTGAAAATGCTTTCGACAGTATTCTTGCTCCATACTGTCTCATAAAGGAACCATCGCGCTTAAAAGTTCTATACCAAAGCGTCCATAGTGATTTTATGGCCTTTCGATCAACTTTCAAAACTTCAGCTTGCAATTCCAAATTCGCAATTTTCAAGGCAAGAGCATTTGTCTTCTCTATCGATTCATGGAACTCATTCTTGCTTTTGGCTGATAATCGTTTCCACGATTTACTCACTTGTCTCCCTTTACTTTGCACGCTTTGAGAAACCAGAGATTGCCGTAAATTTGACATGATGCACTAATCGTATTTCAGGTCACTTAAAAAGTTCTTTCTACCGCATCAGCTAGAACTTTTTCGCTATACTACTCATTTTTGCAGTGAACCTGGTATGTCCCTGAATTCAAAATTTCGAGTAATTAGAGACGCCGCACGAGTAAAGTACGTCACTGAAAGTTTATTTTGAGTTTGGATGCAGCTTTATTACTGGGAGATGCTGGTAAATAAATAATCTCAACTGCTTTCAACAGTTAACATCAAAGGCTTGGACAAAAAAATATAATAGCGTGAATCCAATTTATTCAAAGCTAATTTTGCTTGAGCTAATACGTCTGATCTCAGTACTTTTCAGAACAGGGCTACAAGAAGGTGTCTTGGATATCAGATCTGATCGCGCTGCAACAGAGTCGATTCGGATACCATGTCCATAGCTCCAGTCATTTTACCATTTACACATTGGCCAGTTGCGTATTCAGACTCATTTGAACCTGATCTGAATGATATACCGAGCTCGGATGGCGAATCAAAATCTAAAAATGAGCATTTATCTGCATTAGCTCATCTTCCGTCTGACACTGTTCCTACGTGTGCAACTGTATTTTCGCGGGGAGTCGTGCTTGGGTTGGCCAATGGTGCCGTGGAGATTCTTCAATGGGATGATTTTCAGCCTCTGACTACTTCTGAATTGGATAACAAAGAAAGGAGCTTAAAATCAATCACACTATCCCCCCTGTCAACTACCGCTGGACACCGACAGTCTCCTGTGGTTGCGTTAAGACGGATTACAGCGAAAGATACGGAAGGTCGCTCTGAACTTCTTATTAGTGCATCTGCAAATGGGTAATTGAGTTTTTATGCGATTTATTTTTGACTGATACTGACGTATTTCTAGTGAAATTCTAAAGCACTCGCTTCCGTCTGGTCGCGTTTTGGCATCTACCACTGTCCCATTCCGACCTAGAGGCATAATACCCTTCGATACGTACCTTTTTGTTTATGGGCATTCTACCGAACTACGACTCATCCATCAAAGCACGCTCGAATCTCACATTATTATGGACGGTCTGCTGAGCACCTGGCCAATTCCTCTTCCCTTGTTTGCTGAACGAATAGTCACTTTGGACTCGTCAGGGGAAGGGATTTTTTGGAAGGTATGGGTAGAAGAAGCGCGTATAGAAAGAATCACAAATTTTGGGGCTCCAATCGGATTGTTCCATCATGCTAAGAATCACTACATGCTGAATTCTAATCAACCAAATCGAAAGACATCGACGATGCCAAAAAATATGAGTCATATTTTTGGACGCGATACTATATCTGTTAGTCTCGGTAATCCTAAATATGGCGAACTGATTGAAGTACACACTGCGGGCGATACTTTATGGTTGGTTTTACAAACAGACGGATGGGTTTTATATATGTGGGAAGAAGACAGATTTTCTCTGGTTCAAGAAGAGGAGTTTCCCGGAATTAGTGGCGCTTCGACGAGTGATGCTGTCGATGACCGTCATCGTAACTGGTTTGGCGTTTGGAATCATACTGGATCTATTGTATTTGCAGTTGCAACTCGTGAAGCTGGGAAAATAGTGTGTACACTAAACAAGATGCCAGCAAGCAAGAAGCCAAATTTTGTGAACAGTTTATTCATGGCATTCTCATACACCACTAAGCATTTGGAGAATCGTTCCATGTTATTGACCCCTTGGGTAGTTGAACCGAAAGACATAGTGATAGAGTTTTTCTTTTCTGAAGGTGAGATACAATACCGAGTGGGTGATCTAAGAACATTTCAATGGGAGGAAAATTTTTACCCAGTTCATCGTCCAAACCACTTCTTCAATCGTCGAGGGCCACTGAAGTCGTTTGCTCCTCCTACCCCGCTTATAGAAAAAAGTCAAATGAACTTCAACATGACACCTCTGAGTAGCGAGAAGAAGTCCTTATTGACCTCTGAGCTTTCTGCTCAACCACCTAAAGGTAAGGCGTCGGGACCCTGTAACAGCGGAATAGTTTTTGCCGGAACCCTCGTTTTTGGCTGTGAGACTGCCATTAATTTCTACAGTTTGCCTCGATATTTGCTTGCTTTTGAGTCGCCGGAACGAAGTATTGAAATTCCTGCTGGTGGCAGAATCACTCATCTTTCTTCAATGACTCGAGAAAATAAGAGAGATAGAACAGAATTTTTGATTGTTGGCACTGCTGGAGGAATTCTGTATTTAATGGATTCTAAGTAAGTTGACTGAATGGCGTTATGCAAGAAGCAATCTAATATCTGATAGGACTTTGAAATTGTCGTCTCGAATAACTTTGTCTGGTTCTCCGATTTTATACTCAATGTCTCTTCTTGATCGGTCAAATCCTTATGTTCGAGATTTAGCTGTGATTGCTTCCAGAGACGGAACAGTATGTTTAGTTAATCTTAAACAGCGGGCAAAAGTTTTCACGATTCCGGGCCATTTTGCTCATATCCGCTTATTAGCAACTCCTAAAAACTCCAACTTTTTGGTGGTAGTTTATGAAGATAACTGTGGGCGATTATGTGATTTGCGAGACGGAAAGATCGAAAATCAAAATGAAATCATTCTCAACAATGAAGAGGAATGGGAAATAACTTATGTTAAAATCAGACCAGTCATACCAGAAAATACTTTTATGTATACTGATGCTCGATATACGATTAACGGATCAGCCACAGTATTTGTCAATATTTACTACCTTCTTGACGATATAAACAAGGCTCTTGCTACTTCTTTAGGCTCCTCTGATAACAGTATGACAAAATCAAATGCCCCACTACCGGCTGACTCTTCTTGTATCATCAACGCAAAATCTATACTATCAACTTTATATCCTTTCTCAATATTTGAGAGTTTAGGAAACGACAATGGTTTATCATTTGACGTTTTGGAAGATGATGGTAAAGATATGGCCAAACTCATTGAACTTCTGTTTCTTCGAAAATTCTCATCATTAAAGGAGGTCGAGGGAGAAGATCCTATGTTAACATTGTACTCTGTCCCAGCAAAACTGGGATCTCGCGGGATTTCAAACACTTTGACCGTTTTTCACGCTCATCAAGATTTATTACAGATCAGTGGAGAAATCACTGCTGTCGTATTTTTGGTTTGTGTGGTTTTGGCCAGGTCATTACTCGAAGCTCAGCTCCTATCGTCCTCTGCATCAATAAAAGAGAATGAACGTATTCAACAAGAGATTGACACTTATCACAGTCGGTTTGTGGAGGTTTTGTTCACGGTCTCTGAGAGTATAGAGGGTCAGCGTTACAAAAGGCCTTGGCTTCGAGGATTCGCGAGGTTTTGGAACTCAGATAGAAGAGAAATCAGACAGGCGTCAAGAACGTGTCTAAAGGCAAGAATAAATCAGTTAAATCTTCGTCCAAAGGAGCTTTCGCTTACTATAACTCGCTGGAGAGTTTTGCTACCAGGTGTGATGGCTCCGAAGCGTCGTGGTAGTAAGTTTAATGAGTTGAGAAGGCTTAGTGGGGGTGCTCCACCTAGTCCTATTGAAGGAAGGATCAGTCTTGAACGTGTGACTACTGCAGATATACCAGATCTTGAAGGAATTGATGAAGTGATTGATGATTCTCCAGAGTCGTCAGAGGCGCTGGTTGGTTCAAAGGGAGGAGATGATGACTGTGCAGATTCAGTTAGCGAGTCATCAACTTTGGCCGTTATTATTTTAGCGAATTTAGCAATCAATTTCTCAGGGCGGGTATCGCATATTGTTCAGAGAGAGATTGTTTCGGCTATTGAGTTTTTCCTTCTGAAATCTGATTCACCGAATAATGATCCTGCTACGGACTCAGCCACAACAAAAGATCTTCAGAATATTGCTATTGAACTGATTGGCAACGGGTGGGGCGTTTGGGGCGATGAAAAGTACTTTTCTAGTGAGAATATTATTCGAAGGCTTATTGATCTTATGGGGGCTGATACGACTCCTCTTAACTCTTCGAAAAATTCGTCGACTGCAAATTCGTCGAAAGAAGATATTGGGACAAATGCAGGCACAAGTGATGATAAGGCCAATTCATCATTTCAATCGGCATCAGAAATTGAAGCTCTGCGCCATAAACTACTAGTTGACACAGCATTCGTGCTTGCTAAAGAGTCTATAAATCGGATGATTGAAGTCTGTGCGGAAGTTATAGCCAAAAGTGCTAATGCTCAATCACGCGTTGGCGCAGTTCGTATGATATACTTCATCGTCCAAAGTCATCCGGACCTCTTGGTTAACAGGATTTTCCCCGTTGTCGATGCGACGATTGCTGCATTGGATCCTGCTTCCACAGGTGTCCGGAATAAAGTTGTGAACAGCATAACAGCGCTATTCAATTTACTTGTGAACACTTACACTTTTATTGCATCACACCGTGCTCAACAACGTCTCGCACTTGCTTTATTACCTGATATAGTCGTTGTTTACGATTTACGAGCAGGAGTACAAATGGCAAGCTTAGAAGGAGCGAGAAATGAAATGTATGAGGTTCACTTTTCACCAGAAGGTCGTCATGTTGTTGGAATTGACCGGGTCACCCGTGAAGTGTATGTCTGGAAACTAGGTCACTCGTTTTTGAGTATGATTCAGAGTATTGGTGGTACTGGTCCTGCTGCCCACGGTTCAGGTCATTATTCAACTTATTATAACGGTGCTGTTGCCGATGCCGCAGGAATGGATCTCGTATTTCCTAGATTTGTTGGCAAGTTGAAAAATACTAACTTTCAAGTTTCAGAAATGAAGGTGAGTGATGATTATTTTAATGTTTTCTGTTGACACTGCTAATTTTATTTTTTTCTAATTACAGAAGAAAAACTCCCATATAACAATCAATTTCAGACAAGAGAAAATATTCGAAGCTGTTATAAATGGCAAATCGCAAGTATTTGACTTCGTTAACACTTAAAGAAAAATGTGCACTTCATCTGGTTTGGGTAATATAGATTCGGTGGCGGCGAGGGCTGGGTGGTCGTTTATCTATGCATAGTTGGCATTTTATGAGGTGTTATTTTGTTTTTCAAATTCAATATATTAGTTATTAGTTCTACCAACCATAGCAATAATCGTCGTGACAATAATTCATGTTCCTTAGGTACTGTACAAAATGTGTTGACATCCAAAGCCTCTCGAGATAGAAATCTAGTATCTATAGCAAGCTTGAGTTGACGTCATCATAACTATTCATTGTTTAAACTCCTTCGCAATCTCAACCAATTCTGTGTTGCCATAACTCTTGCATCCTTTCTCATCTCTGTTCAAGATCACAAAAGCAGCCTTGGCAATATCCTCTGCTTTCACCGAAGTAGATTTTGTGAGTGCGCTCAATAAAGGAAGTTTTCCGAGACCTTTGTAAATTGCCTGAGCGATGGCTTCACCGGTTCGATGCTCCTCACGCTCACCAATGATAAGACCAGGTCTCAAGATGATGGTTCGCTCAAACTCTAGTGCCTTCACATCACGTTCAAGATCACCCTTCATGCGTGAGTAAGCGAAGAAAGATTCGCAGTCAGCACCACCAGCTGAAACAAGAATGTATGTAGTAGCTCCAGCAGCTTTGGCAGCTTTAGCGAGCTCCAAGTTGAGAGTGTAGTCTACCGCATATTGCTTTGCAAACGATCCCGCAGTAGCCTTAGTAGTTCCAACGCCGGCGAAGAAAACCTTTGTGTCTGCGGGAACAGCAGAGACAAGATCAGTAGAGACTGTGTTGATGATTTTGTTGGTGCCAGTGGTAAGATCGAGAGCAAGAGGTCGTCGTGAGATCGCGACGATCTGGGAAATATCTGAAGGAAGTTGTGCGTTGCGAGCAAGAGAGGTGAAAAATCCACCAACAAGACCGGTTGTTCCAACGATAGTAAGTGTAGACATTTTTGTTGTATTATTTCTGTGCAGAGGAAATGATATGACGATTATGGGATGAACTTATAGATTACACGAAAACTTTAAAATTGGACCATAGCTCCATTCTTTTTTGAATAACGCCCAATGCGTCCGTCCTCTGCTGATTTCGATTTTGTTCTATGAAAGCCTAATATGTGATGCGTTTCTCCCCTTAAAGTAGAAAAAAAAAGCGGCGTCTTAGTAAATTTTATTATTGGTGCTTTGGGTTTGAATTAGGGAATTGGCTACCGTCTTGGTATTGTATTACGTTCTGCAGTTCAAACAATGGGATTGTACTAAAGCTAAGAAACTTTCATTTGTGGGTTTGCGACTGATAATGATATTTAGCATCGTACGAGAATTTCATAAACAGATATCTCTTATCTCTACGTAAATAGTGATGACTGTTGGCCACAGAGACGGAATATGTATCTCTTTCTTCCATGATTCGAATGCATAAACTTTTATTTTATTTTAGCTCATTCTGAGGTGTTACTTATAGAAGTATTTAAACCTGTGCCCCGATTTATCTGCACTTTCTTGTCCTCACCAGCACTAACAATACCAACCTCGTTAGTCCAATCAACACCAAATACTTTGCTAGTTGAAGTTGCTGAATGCGTATCCCTGTCGATAACATACAGACTTCTAGAAGCACGAACATCCCAAACTCGAACAGTTCCATCATACGAAGCAGTTGAAAACATGTAATCTGACTCGGGACTTGTAACAATTGATGCAACAAAATTAGTGTGACCGTAAAGCGTTTGTGTGGTAGTCTCGTCGGCTGCCGCACGAGGATCGTGAAGGGTGACATGGCGAGCTGATGATCCACAGCAAAGCAATGATAGGCGTGGAAGATGCGCAATAGATAGCAGTGAATATTGAGTGGTTCTGGTGTCAACTAGGGTAGACGTCACCAAATCCCATGTCTTGATTGTGTGATCTAACGAGACTGAATAGCCTACTGTGTTGTCCTTCGCATCAAAAATAACAGCTGATGCTGGCTGTGTGTGAGAGTTCATCAAAGACAGAGGCCCACGAGAAGGAAGAGCCGTTTTCTTGCGTCGTTTACCATTGTGTTCTCGTGTTGAGACAGTAACTGTCGCTGGAGGTGCTTGCTTGTAGTTTGAAGTCCAAATACCAACTAAACCGTCAGCACCGGCTGATAATATTCTAGAAGAAGCAGAGTCAACAGCAACACTATTAATCGCTGCTTTGTGACCTGTGAAGATACGGGCAGATCCAACAGAAACAATTGTTTCCTCCGATTCGTCATCGTTGCTTGTTTCACCAGGAACTTTCCAAACTCTGATTGATCTATCCAAACTTCCAGAAACAATTTTAGAGCCATTATCCAAAAATTTGACAGTCTTCACTGGGGCAGTATGCCCGCTGAATTCAGACACTACTTGTCCCGAAAGTGACCACGTTCGTACAATTCCATCGTAGCATCCAGAAACAATGGGAGCGTTTGTTGATGTGGGTTTTCTTAAAATGTTTACTGAGGAAACCCAGTCAGGATGTGAATAAGAGGCAAGGAAAGTTGGAGGCAGAATCGAGCGAGTATATTCGAGTTCTAAAGTGCTTTCTGAAGAAAGACCTTTGCTGGTAATATAGTCTTGCAAAGAGACACGAAGCAGTTCTCCCTTGATGAGAAAATCGAAAGGAATAGGCTTTTCTGAAGACAGAATTAATATTTCTAAGTAGAGAATCAAATGCACAATATTACATACCTGTGGCCAGAAGATGGTTGACTACTTCTGATAGACCGTAGCGCTTTAGTGAAAGAGGTACAAATAGAGGAACATCGGGAATTGCAACAGACTCGTCTCGCGTACTCAGTGTAATTTTGATCTGACCGTTTTGAGCATCATTGGCAACTGCATTTTCAGCACCTAGAGTCAAATCGTTATTTTCCATGACTGCTGAAGACATGATCTTAAATTGTTGTTAATGTTACTCGAGGTGAACAAAAAAATTATTTTGAGTTCAAGGCGGTTGGGAGTTTTGAATGTCACGTGCTGCGTTCTCTACACACTCTGTGCGTCGTTGCGGAGTCAAACGAATTACCTCCTGTCAGTTCACTGGGTGAGTGCCATCTGTTCAGGGAAAAAAGCTTGGTTGAGTAATACTTAAATTAATTCCAGAGAGAATAGCTCAGAAGCTTGACTTTTAGTCAACCAGGATGATGAAAGTTGCAGAAAAAGGGCCAGAAACAGGTGTTCATTCTTTGGTATACACTGCTTATGACGGCCATGAAGTGAATGGCTTAACAGTCCTGTGAACTTTGGGATAAGGTAGCCACCTATTAGTTTACAAGAGAAATGCAGGTCCGAGGAACAAATTGTGTTTACGTGTTTCTCTTGAAACCTCGCTACGTATTCCCATTTAATTTCATGTATTTTGCGGGTGCCATGCACCTGATAATCGTAAGAATCAGAGCGAGGTCCCAAAGTCAGAAAAGAACAGAACCATTACGAGTCGGCTTCGGTTCACATGCAAACAGCAGAAGCTTATAAATTATAGCACTGATCACCGCCGAGCCAAAAGTATTACTGACAGACATCAGACAGCATAGCTTGTTTGCAGGATGATGCTATATTTCTGTAATTGTTATTTTCCTGTTTTGATAAAATTCTGAAACACATCATCTTTTAAAAAATCTTTCTGCATTTTGAACGGTCATCATTTTCGATTTAATACAAAGGTGTACTCTTAACAGTTCTCGCAGAGGAATACAGTTGGGACTGGACTTTTCCAGATGACGCAATGGAAAACCCTTACACAAAGTCTAATAAAGTTTATTAACTAATTGCAGGCACCCTGTCTCGAAATGGAAGGTGTTCTGCGTAGCAAAAACATAAACATTTCCGCTGTTTTTTTTTACAGAATAATTCAGTTTTTTATTTAAAACTTAACTGACTGCTAGTCAAACAGAAAGACAATTCTAATATATATTTGCTACCATCGTGATAGTTACGTAAGTCTGTCTTGCAAACTCTCGACGCTGGCCTGAAATATTTTCGGCCTGAAATATACGCCAAGCAAAGCAGAGCAGCCCGTAATTTGCCCCTCGTCGCGCAGCTCTTCGTGTCTGCAGTTTTCGGTCACTGAAATCTCTTTTTCGACCCTCTGCGTCTTTCTGGATACTACCGGATAGTTTGATTAGTGTTTATTATTCCTTAGTCTGTGCAAATTACAGTTTTACACTTATCAATGTCGGCTTCCGAAGACTTCTCATTCGCCGATGACACTCAGCGATTCCTTGCCTCGCTCGGGTCCACGGATTTCCTCGGGGATTTTTCCTCATATCCATCAGTGAGTGGATCCGTCAACCCAGAATTCTCCAATCTTGCTTTTGAGGGCTCGATTGATCCTCTCGCTCTTTCGACTCTGCCGGACTTGGTGGGCTCGACGAACGATTCGAACTTGGCTCTCAACGCCACTACTCACACCGCTACTTCCACATCAACATCGTCTCCCTCGACTTTCTCTCCTGCAAACGCAACACCTGTTCCTCCGGCGCCTTTGGATGTCGCTGCTCCTGCGGCCTCGGCCTCGCGTCCGCGTACGACCGATTCCGATAAACGAAACTTCAGTCAAGATCTTTCTGATGATGACTTGTCGGAAAATGAGTCGAAAAGAAGAGGTAACGATTTTTTTTTAATTTTACCAGAGAGTAGCTTTTGCTCACATATTTATTCAGAAACTAATACCGCGGAGCCTGATGAAAAGAAACGACCAGGACGCAAGCTTATGGTCGGCGAACCTTCCAGTAAGCGCAAGGCCCAGAACCGGGCTGCCCAGCGTGCTTTCCGTGAGCGCAAAGAGAAGCATCTTCATGATTTGGAAGCTCGTGTAGCTGAACTTGAAAATGACGCTCACTCTATGACCACAGAGAACCAATTTCTCAAAAAGCAGGTTGACCGTCTTCAAGCTGAACTCAAAGAGTACCGTAAGCGACAGTCTTCTGTGTCTGCGAAATCTTCGCCAGCGTCAAACTCTTACATAACGCCATTTACGTTTGAGTTCCCACTTTTTGGAGCTGACTCGCGCGTTAATAAGCTAGACAAGTCTAACTCCAAGTCTTCAACTGCTTCTCCATCTGCAAATGGCGGCAATGCTTCTACAATTGGTGGTGGCAGTCTTTTCACTAGCAACATGTTCTCGCCTGCAGGAAGCTTGAACGTGATTTCCCCAGCTTCTTCAGCCTCTTCAAACTCGCCTGCTTTAACTGCGGTTGGAGTTCCTCATCCAGCTAAACATGAAACTGATTTTTGTGCACAACTATCAATGGCATGCGGAAACCGGGAAAACCCGATTCCTAAAGTCCAGGCGCCTCCCCAAGGAATTCTCAGCCCTCCGTCGTTTGATACAGATTTGTTTTCGGAGTATCGTGATCCTATCTTCGGAACCGCTGAAGATGAATTCCAGCTTCCAGAGCTCACACCTGATGACATGTTAGACGATGGAACTATCGGAAGCACAAGTAGTATTGTGAGCCCGAACGTCCCCAATGCTTACAAGAGCATTAACAGTCATGATGTTCGAATCAAGGGTGAAGCTGATGATGAAGTTGTCCCTGCTGATAATAAAGCTTTGATGGGATGTACAGCGCTATGGGATCGCATTTCAATGCATCCTAAGTTTGAAGATCTCGATATCGATGGTCTCTGTTCAGAACTGCGATCAAAAGCCAAATGTTCAGAGTCTGGTGTAGTCGTGACCGAAGCCGATTTGAATGAAGCGCTTCAGAAGATCAAAGCCTAGACATCTTACTTCTGATATCTGATTGAATCCAATTAACTTTCTGGCTTACTTTGGTTTTTCTCGCGTTAATATACTATAGGGTGTTATAAGGTTTTCAAGCGCGCTTTGTTTCTTTTTGTATTGTTATACGGGTTAATGCTTAATCTTCCTCTCTTTTTGATACTTTGCTACTCTCTGTCGTTTTGGGTGTTTGTGTTTTGAATAATAAAAATACCTTTCTAAAACTTCACTGAAAGAATTGAAATCTATGATTTTAAAACTGAAAGTGTGCGAATGTGGTTTTCAGGTTTTTGTTTTTGTTTTTGTTTATCTCTAGTCTATATGTATTTATAAAATAAATTTACGGCTTTTTATTTTGCTTTTACATCTCGATTGGTTCATTGTGATAACAGATTGCGTAGTTTTGAAATGTCAGAATTGATGGGTGTTAACATGGGTGAGCTAGTAAAAGATTACGAATTTAAATCATTGATTTTGGATCAATTGTATTTATTAGACCTTCTTCAGGCTATAAGATAGAACATATTTACACATAAAAACACAAAACATTAGCATTCTGTTAATCAAATGTACAATCAATAAACGGGACTGTTTTCTAAGCCAAAAACTTCGAACTCAAGAGTAAAACTATTCTGCCGACTAGAAAACTACATCTATTTATAAAGACTCTCTAGTTTCTCCGCTAGCACTTTGGAAAGCAGCAAGAGAATTGTAACGCTCCTCAACCTTGACCCAGTCAATAGACTTCCACCAGTTCTCAAAGTACTGCTCTTTGCCTGCAAATCCGTAGTCGGTCAAGTAAGCGTGTTCCCAGACATTGATACACAGTAAAGGTAAAGGCCATTCGGAGTTTTTTGGGTTCTTTCGAAGATTTGACTCGGTGGTTTTGACAGACTCCGCAACGGCGTCGCTAACGGGTGAGTTAAGATCGTGGCTCATTGAGTGAGCGTAGTCGTAAGGAGTACCGGAGTTGTAAGTTGCGGTGACGTATAACTGCTTCTTGGGACCCTCGATAAGCCAGACGAAACCGTTTCCGCACATCGAGCGAGCGATGGCAGACATGTGGTCTTTGAGCTCTTCAATGTTGGAGAAGTAGACATTGATGGCACGCTCGAGTGAGGGCAAGGGACCCTGTGTTTGTTGACTGCTTGGACCTTTCTACAAGACAGACATCAGTGTTAGGTGGTTGAATTAAATAAAGGAACCAAATTTTTCAAACATACCAGAGTGTGGAAAAAGAAATGGTTGTTGTGAGCAAGCGATGCCCAGTTGAAAAGAGGTGCAAACTCAGCGTATCGTGCAGTAGCCAAGAGAGTATCAAAAGTTGATAAACCGTCATGCTTAGTACCTAAAACCATATTAAAACACTATTCAATATTCAATTCCGATAAGCATTTAAGAAACAGCATACCAGCACTAGCTTTCGTCAACTCTTTGCAAACGTAATTCTGATATTGAGTCCAAGCTACGTCAAATCCTTTGGCGCTGAAAACCGGTGAAATACCCTCTGCTGAAAAAGTTGCCTCGTCAGCCAGCTGAGGTTTTGTGTGAATAGCTCTGTTGGCAATGATTGAAGAGGTGAAAGATGCTGATTGTTTTTGAACAAAAGATCGGAGTACCGAGGAGCTCATGGAGAGGTTTCGTGACGCAGACATTTTGGTATTGTTTGTTCTGGAAAAGTGACGCCCTTAATGTAACAAGTTTTGCTTTCTAATCAACTTCGAAATGTTAATGAAATCTCTATCAAAGAAATTTGTAAAGTTCCCGAGCTCTTTCGTTGGTTCTAGGAATTGAGTTCGAGCTCACCTCAAAAAGACCTGCAAAGTTTTCGGGCAAAACCTGACCAAAGCTCCTTCACTATAAAAGCCTTCAACTACTTTTTTTTGCCTTAATAATGAAATCTACTCAAAGCTCGATTGAGTTTTGCGTGAATATGTAGAAGTTCTCGGGGTTTTTTTTCTTTTGACGATTTCTTTCCTGAAAAGAAGGTTTCGGGAGTAATTTTTGTTACCCGGATCGAAATGTTGAAAGTTAGAGCCGGGTAAGCCCATATATGAAGCCCGACCACCATATTTTTGTTATTTACAGTATACCCCTCGTTTCGCTACATTCTGCGATTTTTAATCTTTAATCTATCAAGTCTGGTTAGAGTAACAAAAATACGACCATACATCTTTATAAACTGCAAAAAATGAGCACATCTTCCTCTTCAACATCATCCTCCCAAACGTCATCGCTCCCACCTTCACTCAAATCATCAACGTCAACTGAACCAGAGGAACCAGAAATTCGGCCAGTGACAATACCAACCCGTGTAGTTTATGCCAGTCGAAACAAATCGGGTGTTATCGAAGATGATCCGGCTGTGATTTTACAACGATTTAACAGAGAAGGCGTTAATCAGATGTTTCCAGATGATCCGGATGATAGAAGACATTTTGAAGCTATGTCAACGTACGTTATATCGAGGTCTTTCTGTTGCTTATAGTGGCTGTTCAACATACATTTGAAGTCTAATATTATATACAGGAAACGGCCAACAAAATTCTACGATCCATGCAAATTGAGTGCTCAAATGTCTCTAAACTGCCTGGACCGGAATCGATATAACGATAAAAGAGCAAAAGAAAATTGTAAAGAGTTTTTCGAAGCTTACCGAGAATGCAAAACATCATGGGTATGTCAAACAATCATTATTATATACGCACTTTTGTTAACAGAACGATTTGTAGCGTAACTCAAAGCGGAAATTTCAAAAAGAACTATAGTATCAAACCTCTCTGTAAATATGAAATCAGCATGTACAAACATCATCTACATTCAATATATAATATACCATCTTTCTGAATCTAGTATTTTTTATCTACTGCTTGACCCATGTACTCCTGAACGACAATCTTTTCATTCGCCTAAAACCCAACAAGTCCAAATGTTTCATTGTACATATGTAACAATTAATCCCCAAAACACCGTTTTCTAACCAAATTATCTCTATAAAATTCAAGTCTTTCCTCTATTATCAATTCATAACCGCATCCTCTGTGTCCGAATATTCGCCTTCTTCATCTACAGCTTCAATGACTTCTCCTTCATCATGTTTCTTACCGCCACTGTCTGAGCCACGATTGATGCCTCTGTAATATCCTGGCTCGTGAGCATCTATTGGGACCCCTTTCCTTCCACGAGTAAAATCAGTCTTGAGGCTCCCAACCTTGAAAGCAGTTAATCGGCGAGTGGGGAACGAAGGTTCGTTAACGAAAGTATCCACAGAAAAATTTCTTGTCCCATTTGCTGATTTGAAAAACACGCCCTCATTACTGTATTTGACTCTTGAATCTCGCACTATTGGACGTTGCTCAGGACGTGGGGTTACAGATGTAGCAACACTTTTCGAGCTAAAGCTTACGCTGCTGTCGTCATCGGCACTTAACCTTCGTCTCCGAGGAAACACAGCTCGAGTTCTTCTGCCATCAAATCCTTCAGACGTAGTGGGAGTTGATGGCGGAAAATAAATGAAACTAGACCTTGGCGATCTCGATGCATTCACCGACGAAGAGTTACTTGAGGTGCTCGACTGTCGCGACATAGTAGACTTCCTATGCTGAGACGAAGACAAAAACGAAGAGAAGGAGGAAGATGTCGATGTTCGGCTCATACCTCGACGTACTCTTCTTCTAGAAGTGGGATCGGCTGAAGATGAATGTCTATCCAGAGATAGCGAGCGACGAGAGTCTGAGGGCAGTCCAGTCATTCGAAGTGATGATAGACTGTTTCGATTATTATTAAAAGATTTTTCGTGTCGCGAATATTCACTATCTGTATACGATCTAGCCATAGACACCGGCCGATCTTTCTTGGTGTTTTCCGTGGTCTCTTTTACTGTAGATATAGGAGTACTTTCCTTCGTCGATTGATCAAGAGCAACAGGTACAGTTTTGTTCCCAGCAGCCTTCTGCTTTTCTAAAGCGCTTGTGAGTTCTTCTGCTTTTTTCTTCATTGCTATCTTGTTTTGAGAGTTTTTGTCTGATTTTGTGCTTTCACTTTTGTGAAGAGACAAAAAGCTCGATATAGATGACCGTCTCTTCGGTGACTGTTCCTCGTCCATAAATTTACTCAGGGCAAGACTATTGTGGCCAAAATGATGCCTTGGATGAGCAATTGCCTCCACAATGCCTCGGAATAGATGGTTCCTCTTGTTCTTCAATGTGGACGTTAGCAAGCTTTCCGAGTCTGCTTTTTTATCATTAGACTCTTTCTGGTTCTCGGGAACTGCGACTTTTGAAACAGTCTCTTCAATTTGTTGAACTTTCTGCGCAGGCTGGGCAGCATCTGTGCTCGCTCTTCTACTTAATGATCCTTCCGTGAATCTTTTGTATCTATCGGACCTTTTTTTCTTTGACCGCCTAGACTTTTTCTGTTCTCTTTCAACAACCAAAGCCCACCAACCAGCTAGATTATCACATTTCTTTTGTACAACACTCTCGCGTAAAGAATCAGTGTCAACATAGGCATGGCGTAATCGGTCAAGAATATCTCGTTCTAGTTTAGTCGAAAATGGAGGGGGCTGAAGAATTAGTAGTTGTGAAATTTGGTCTGCATTGTATCGCGAAAGAAAAGAGTGTGCAAGAATTTCCGCTGCGCTTGGCCTATTGCTCGCATCCTTGGAAAGAATCGATTGAAGAAGACTTAAGGCGTCTGTCACAGTCAGCAATCTTTTGTCTCATCAGCGGAAACTTTTACATACCCTCCGGTAGATAGTCTGGGTATTGCGGCTCCTCTGTTGATATTCTAGTCCTGGTCTGCAGCTCATCTTCTTCATCAAATGGTAATTCTCCACAGAGCAAAGCATACAGAATAATTCCCAAAGCCCATACATCCACTGCCTGTCCGCTGTACTTTTCACCTTTGACCATTTCTGGAGCAGCATAACATATAGTACCGCAAAACGTTTGCAATAATCTTTTAGGCTCACATTCGCGAGTAAAGCCAAAATCGCAAAGCTTAACGCAATCATGTTTATCCATTAGAATGTTCTCTAATTTAAGATCTCGATGAACGATATTCTTCGCATGAATATAGGCAACAGCACCACACAGTTGAGAAAATATTCTTTGGACAAGATCAACAGGTAACGGTCCATGCTGAATTACGTATTCATATAGTTCATCACCAGGACAATATTCTAAAACTAACCAGACCAAGGTCTCTGTAATGACAACTTCGTAAAGACGTGCAATGTGAGGATGAAAAAGCTGTCGATAATGATGGATTTCACGAGCAAGATTCAAGTCTGATTTTGCCGCTGATTTTAATACAACCTGAAACAGTTAATATTACACAAGTTTGAGTCAAACGCAAACTTATTTACCTTTGTGCCAGTTAACTTATGGGTAGCCAAATACACTTTACCAAAACTCCCTAAATACTGTTAGAGAGAATTCTTCCTGAAGTTAAAATCTAGCAGACCTTTCCCAATCATTCGTGATATTCTATAATTTCCCACATTTTTTAGCTCATCGCCTGTATTGAATTCCTCCAAAATTTGATTATACGACTCGACAAGCTAGCATAATATATTAGCACTATAATAATTTGTGATCCGGCAACTTGAGAAGATTCGCACTCTTCAGGACTAACATACTCTTGCTCGCGCATTTTGCACATCAGCTCTATTTGTCCCAGGTGCCATTTAAAGTGTGAAGCCTGGCTGGTAAAGACTGATATTTAATGCCTTAAACAGTAGGTACCCAGGCGGTTCTGAACAAAGTTTCGAAACATATGATACGAGAAAAAAAGCCGTTCCAGCAGGTCTTAACTGGTATTCCCAATCTTCAATGATCGATCAGTATTCGAAAGATCAAGACGAGATAGAAGTTATGCTTCGATGATCAAAGAGCTGACAGCCAAAAAGTCTGATTTTATTATTGCACCCGCAGAACTGTGAGAAAAATCAATAAAATTAACTGCCAAATCAAGTAGATTTCTTTCCAAAAATACTCTAACAGAATAAGACAATTCTTTTTGCTTTGGTTTCGTCTAGCTCTTAATGGTCCATCTCAAAGCGTTACTCCTGATCCGCATGCGCCTCACCATCTGAAATTGTAATTTTACTAAGTGCTACTTAAATAGCACGTGACTGTATTGGGATTGAAAGGGTGCGGCGCAGTAATAATTAGATGACGCTGCGCAATTACTGGGTCTGTACGGTTTGACAACAAATTAGAGCTTAGTCGTCCGGCAGAAGTTTCAGTGGAGATGGAGATGAAATCGAAGTCTGTTATTACTTTGAACAGTTAAATAGTTTTAGTATTGTTGTGCTGGAAACGTTTCTGAATACCCTTGGTCAATATCGATTGGATGTCACAGCATATACCCCCCAGACTCACTCCATCGCCATTGGCTTCTCCCAGTCCCTTTTCTCCTGCAAAACCAGATGGTAAAGTAGAATTAAGGAAAAAGATCTGGAATGGCTCAGTACCGATTAGAATTATTTTGTGCTCTGAAGATGCCGGAGAGAACTATGATTTAGAACCGTTTTATGTATGTTGAGATATCTCGAATATTTGAAATGGAGGTAGCTTATTTACAAAGGTCAATGCACCGCGGATATCTTATTTTCCGCTGTTTTTTCCCGAAATTAAATCGTTTTTCAAACCGTTTCTCAAAAACCCTGAAACTGCGGAATCCATAGAGCTTTGGCTAGAATTTGAATCCGTACCCATAAAATGGTAATACTATACGATCTGTTGATCTATAACGTGAAGCTAAAACTTACCAGGAATTGGCCGATAGGACTATTGTACGACTTATTAACAGCTCTTGATCCTTCTATGACAGCTTCCAGAAACTCTTCTTACGAGAATTCGGGTACGGTCGATACAGAAGAGGCTGAAAACTATCATCTTCCGTGGACGCTGATACTTCATTTTTCCAAATTTCCGGTTGAAAGGCTTTTGAGATTGGAAAGTCTAGATGATCTAACGGATAATTGGGTTAATAGGGTCAAAGAGGCTGATTTTATTAGAAGGGGAAATGCTAATGGAGTGATGAACCTTTCAAAAGACGATTCCAACAATCTTTGGCGAGGAGTCGCAACTCGTATGTTTTTTAGTGTTTAAAGTAGCGGCGAGAATCTGCTGATATTGTATAGACGATTTTGAGTTATATTGGAGCGTTGCCAAAAAGCTCTTACCTCACGAAACAATTTCACTTCGAAACATCCCTATCAAAATTTATTTACAATCCACAAACAAAGTCCTACAGACACTTGTTCCTCCACTCCTGTCATCGAGTATGTGTGTCTGTTTTTGCTCATGAAAACTACTAATACAAGTAGGAGAGCCACACACCGTGGGAACTGCACTGCATCAATTCCTTCCAGATCTATTTCCTTCGCGTCGAACATGTCTATTAGCGCGTCCGGTTCTACATGGTGCTACTCTTGCGATGACCATTCCTCTTGCAGAGTTATTGTATGAGTGTATGTATACAGACGGGTACTTGCATATATGTATAGTGATGATAGCGTAAATGAAATTTATACAATCCATCCAAGTTCCGAAACTCCAAATTCAAATGTACAACCAAAAATCAGAAGCTATGTATTTACATACTCGATACCTTTGTATATATCGGTTAAGATGTTGTTTTTCTTGGCCCCATTTGCGCGATTCGATGTTTTCTTGACCATATCTGAACGTTCGGCTTCCCACAAAATGATATCGGAATCGCTAGTTCCGGAAAATAACTCGACAAACTCTGAGCCTCTACAAACAAGGCCTTTTGTGCGTTTCAATTGATTGTGTGAGATGCTTAATCTTCGAATTAATTTTCCAGTAGTCACATTGAAAATTAGTATGTCACCGTTATCATTCGGATAAAACAAGAGTTGAGGATAGCAGTCTTGTATTGGCGAAAGAACCATGTTGATTGTCTGCAAATAACGATTTCTAATCAAAGGACCAAAATTTACCAACGTATTGGTATCTCTTGTAGTTGGGAATCCAAGTGAAGCGTCAGCCATTGACCAAACACGAATCATTTCGTCCGTGCCGGTGGACATAAGTTTTAGTCCATCAGCGAGAAAAACTAGACCATTGACAACTCCACGATGTGATTTAATTTGCGAAAACGCTGAAGATGATGAAGATGAAAAGGCTTCCCGCCGCATATTTGTACCCGATGAAGATGTGTTTTCCAAGTTCAGCACTGTAAGACAGGCATTTGATCTTCTAATATCCCACAGTCTAACTGTTCCATCTGATCCGCCTGAAGCTAGCATAAAAGGTTCGACAGGTGACCATTTAACAGCGTTGACGCTTGTTCCTTCATGTGCTGTTAGCATCTGGGCAGCAGCAGAAGATCGCAAGTCCAGCAATCGTATAGGCGTACAGTCAGCTGCTATGGCCACTAAACAGTGCTGAGCAATAGTGGAGATATCATGAGCATTAACACGACTCTTGATGTCAAAGTCGTAAACATATTCTAATGTAGAAGCATCCCAAACTTTGACAGTTTCGTCATATGAAGATGTTATAAACATGCCATCGTCAAATGGCCACCAAGACGTGCAGGAAATACCATATTTATGTCCAGATTTAGGTAAAACTTTACCAACAACTGCATACCTATGTCTCTGACCTTCACGAGAATTCAGATCCCATAATAAAATTCTTGAATCGGAACCAGCGGAAATTAGAACTCGATTTTGAATAGGATCAATAGCTAGTGAATTTACAGTTCCAGAATGTCGGGCAGGAAAATACCGTAGTTCAGAGCGCACTAAGCTACTATATTGCCGATACAGTTGTTCAGTTCGGAGCTCGCGTGGATTTGTGAGACCTGTTTCACGGGTAAAAAGATACGATGAGAGCATGCATGAATTGAGAACTGCCGCATTATATTTTACTGGCAGTAGCGATTAGTTTATCGATAACAACTTTTGAAGGGAAGGTCATCTAGATGGGTTGGGAGTTTATTTTAGAGTTTAAACTTCATTCATAGCTGTGTCTTAAAAAAAATCTGAGCAAGTTGAAACGAAACACATTTATCAAAATGGCCGATAGTACAATAAAGAATGTGACATCTTCTTTAGAGTCTACGAGTTTAAGTGACTCAAAAGAAGAGATAACTGTGGAAACAAGGTCAAAATGGGATATTCCTCGAACAGAAAGAGATGATCCGTTTCAGTTTGGCCAAAGATTTTTAAATGATGAGGAAGAGGTCTGGGATCATAATGCTTGGTAAGTGACAATCTTGAAAAACATCTCATTGTTGGATTCTAATCTATATAGGGACCATGTTGATTGGGATGAGGAGCAAGAGCAAATAGCTGCCAAAAAAATTGCAGCGCAAAAAGAGAATCCAGTGAACAGTTTTGATAAAATTTTATATATGAACAATCCAGCCCGGTACTGGGATTTATTCTATCGAAATAATAAAGCCAATTTTTTCAAAGATCGAAAGTGGTTGCAACTTGAATTTCCTTCTATTTATGAACATGCAACTAAAGAGGATTCTGGTGAAAAGATTATCCTTGAAGTTGGTTGTGGCGCTGGAAACACAATGTTCCCAATCCTCTCAGCAAACAAAAATCCGAAACTGAAAATTGTGGGTGCTGATTTCTCTCATAGAGCTGTTGAATTAGTTCGTGAATCACCCGAATTTGATCCCAAAACCTGTGATGCGGATATATGGGATTTAGCAAATGAGGAAGGAAAGTTACCTGCAGGTTTAAAAGAACACTCTGTTGACTTCATAATTTTGATTTTTGTCTTCAGTGCTCTTGCTCCTGCACAATGGGATAATGCAATGAGCAATATTGATAAATTATTAAAACCAGGTGGTGAAGTGTTATTTAGAGACTATGGACGTTACGATATGGCACAGCTGAGGTTTAAAAAAGGAAGATTACTAGATGATAGCTTCTATGCCAGAGGTGATGGAACTAGAGTTTATTTCTTTACTGAAGACGAATTGAGAGAGATTTTTGGGAAAAAATTGATTGTTGATAGAGTCGGCACAGATAGACGATTATTGGTGAACAGGAAACGCAAGCTTAAGATGTACAGAGTATGGCTGCAGGCAAAATTTACAAAGCCTCTGAATGAGTAAAGCATAAAGATGTGAAAACTAGAATTATATTGTACAATATTGAACGAACCAAGAAACCTTTACAAACACCGTTCGCCAATTACCATCCTTATCCTATCCAATTTCCATCCCGAAGTCCAACTAGTCAGCCTTTGTTTATGAAGAACAGCCTCTTCACTCAAAGCTGCATATTTTCTTTTATTAGCAGCACGTCGTCTTTCTATCACGGGATCGATAGGCACAGCTTTCCCGAGTGAAATACTTGCTCCTAGACCGCAAAAATTATTGGTGTATCTGAACCGCAAACAAGTTTCATCCTCGTCGCAAGCCATTTTGCAGTTGTCAAATGAAGAGTAAATACGTGAATTATTAAAAGGTGGACGAAGTCCCGATTCGTAGTCAAGCTCGGATGAGAAGACTTTGTCGTTTGCAAAGTTGTTCCAATCGTCTTTCAACTCCTCGAGATATGGCGCCATAAATCGCTCGAAAATATCAATGTATCTCACATTTTTTGATGAAGCAATAAATTCCAGCTCCATTTGATAAAGCTGCTCTATATCACTTGGAGTTAAATGATGAAAACTCATAATCTGTAAGCAAAGATTTTCTGAGTTAATTTCAACAGTGTATTGAGGTTCCCCTTGAAATTTATAGGCAGAATCGATAGAGTCATCAGCATTGGGGAATATGTCATAGTCTCCGAGTGCTTTTGCTAGTATATGATCACCACAACAATCCTCTAAAGTTTCCAAATCATACGCATGCTCAAAGTTCTCGTCTTGCCCAAACGATCGGGTAAGTGCCTCTAATGATAGAACAATACCTGATCCACCGTGAGCAAAACGTTCGAAAATGCCACCAACAACGGATCCGATGTAAGCCGGCTCAGTATGATTTAATGTAGCAAGCCATGAACCTAACTGTGACCAGAGTATGTAAGAATCACCATCTAGAAGTACAAACCATTTTGTTTGCGGTAGACGATGACGGTAAGCGTGTGCAAAAATAGGAAGATTCTTGAATTTATCTAAAGCCCAGTATCGTCCCAAAAGAGCAGAATCTGGACTGTATAAGGGCTGCTCAGATGTTGCACTAGAAGACATTAGACGAGTTTGGGTTGTTGAAGTAGGTGCTGAAGCGCCTGGTAACTGATGTTGAGCCTCTTCGTTATCTGACTCGGCGACAACATTTGCATGGCGTTCCAAAAGCCCGTGAATGAAGTTATACGGATCAAAGTCTTGTGATTGCTTCAATATGGTCGATGAGTTTGCAAGAGCATCTATGACTGTGTGACCTGCGATATAGTCTGGTGCATCAGAGTAAATCTGATAATGTGGTACCGATTGGAAAGTGGTCACAAAGTGTATAGGTATACGCTGCCATAGAACAGAAGAGCCAGTTTTGACGAGAACTTGAACCGAGTCAAGCGGATCGTTCGTACTTGAAAATGAATTCGGGAAAAGATGTTCATAAGGCAATAGAGAGCGGGCTGGAGAAATAAAGAAGCAAAAGATAGCTAACCATGCTATGACGAGTAGAGGAAAGACCAAAAGCAAACGCAGCTCAATGTAGGATGCCCGCATTTTGGCAACATCAGACGAATGATACAAAATGACAGTGCTGCTTGTCAAAACGAGAAAGCTGACAAGCAAGAATCAGGCATGCGAGTGCGGACAAACCAGGGCAACAAATTAGAACCAACACACGGCCGGAGACATCAGAAGCACGAAGCAGAGAGCAGGATATAGAAAAGAGCAACGCTTGTGTACGTCTTCAGCGCACACAGTCAAGACACAAGGAAAATAAAACTTCTGCTCCGGCCAGCTCTTCTGGCTCTTATGAAAGAGTGTTCTTCTGTTTCAACCTTGGCCGGCTGGAAAACAAGGGCAAATGACCCGAGCTCCGCAATTTGTGCAGCTCGCAATTAATGGCGGCAAGAAATTATGTACGCCGCAGCCGCTGCATGAGCCACGAGCTAACGGGATCACGTGCATATTGTCAGCCGGCATACACCGTTTTCTCTCCCGTCGATAATGCCAGCTGAGCTAATTTCAGTAAGTCTTATTTTACTTTGAACGTTTAATATAGATATATAATTTATATTCAATTTTTTGAGAATTCTAGGCAGCTTTACGAAGGATTCTTCTGAGTTTTTTGACATCTGCCAGCTGCATGCGCGATTTTGCAAAAATCCAAGCTGAAGGATCCTGCCGCTTCCGGTGCGGCTGCATATGAAATACGTATTGAAGTCTATTTACGCTGGACAGTTTCAAATAGTACGCCGAAAGCAAAGACAAACAGCAATAGGCAGTTCCACAAACACTGCAGGTTGCCCGCTTGTTGTTGTTTGTCTCGAGAAAAACCCTATTGACGAAAACCCTATTGACGAAGCGACCTCTGCTAGCAGAGTTTAAACTTTTCATGCAGATTCTAGGCGCCGGAAGCATTTTAATCCCTTCCTCATTGGTCGGTTGCTGTTCTTTCCTAAACAAACTTTTTCTGTTCATTCTTTCTCACGTGTCAAAAACGGTATTAGGTTGTAACCCTTTCCACCCTTTGGAGATTTTTCGGTAGTTTCGAACACTTCTACAACCATTACGCCATTCCAAAACATCAGTGTCAGCCTCTTGATATTTGTGTGGATATAGAGCAAAGATAAAACTTCTTTACCGGCCTTTTCATAAACTAGGCTAAAAATGGTGGTACAAGACAAATAGAAGTCACGCGGAGACCAAATAAATGAGAAACAAGTCATCAATCAGAAGATAAAAGAGAATCAAAGCCAAGAGAAGAATACAGTAAGACAGAAAGTGTTCGCTTTCAATGTGCGTATAGACCCTCAGAGAAAGCAAAGTGAGCAAACCATGAAGCTTTTGAGCAACTCTTCACGCTAAACATGTATCATTTTAGCGGGTCCTGCCTTTCCAAGGGTTCATCGGCTTTCTTATAAAATAATACTTTTACAAATTTTTAGCCCTTCGTTGTATATTTTAAGCAGTCTCTTCAGAAGCTCATAATTACTCGCACAAGCTATACAAGAGCAGTTTATAAAGAAGCTGAATGGAATCGATGTATATCTACCCAAACTAAACAAATCTGTAGTCTTTGAGTATTGGGAATTGATAAATCCGTGTATCATGACAACGAAAACATTATAAAACATGTATCCAACTGATGTAATCAGCCTTTTCATTATGTTCATTTTAAGATTAGATGTCCTTGAAACAAGTTGAACAAGCTTGTAATTATGACAATCTTGGCGAAAACATATTTGTGATGAAAGAAAAGTATCACTCCAGATTCCAAAAATAAGAACTTCAATAGTCAAACTTAGAAAAACTCTCTTTATTCAGAATCAGAAGTGAAAACATACTGAAATCATTCTAGTTCACACAAAACCCTGTAAATGTATAAACAAAATTTGAACTTCTTATTGGCAGTAAAACACACAGTGCAAATTGCTTAGCAGTACTAAAATAATAGTTTTGTCTACAATATGCTGAAATTACAGTAAAAAATCAGCCCTTTTCAAAGTTTGTTGTAAGAACTGAAAGTAAATAAAAAGCAAATAAAGAAAGTATGAAATAATTAAAAAATGACAGATTCAGGAGAAAATCAGTGATTAACCCTAAGGGCTTCTAGCCAGATCAAAGCCACGATGACGTACTTGATGGCGATGAGCAGTGAACAGTAAACGTGTACAACCCCAGTTGCCACAGGTTATCCACCTTTTCTCCGGATTAGCTGCTAGTTCCCATATTCACAAGGTTGAACACATCATGGTTTTACCAGATCATTATAAAGTATTGAACTGCTCTCCAGATGCTACTCAAGCGCAGATCCGCGATGCGTACAAGAAGTAAGCTGCTAATCACCAAATCAAGCGATTTTAAAACATGAATTACTAATGAGCATCTAGAGCTGCACTAGCTACGCACCCTGACAGATTCGGAAATTCTGCAGAGTCAACAAAACGATTTCAGGCGGTTTCAGATGCATATTATATATTGTCTGATCCAAAGAGAAGAGCTACATATGATCAGGAGTACCGATCACAGAATCCCTACGCGAACGAGAAGACATATTTTGCGAACGATGAAGAAAGGAATGCTCAGTATCAACATGATTTTATGGGCGCGTTTGAAGACATGTTTAGAGAAGCAGGTATGGACTCTTCATCGTTCCAACACGGCAGCACTTCAGAGTCAGAGCAACAATCAGCAAGTTCTTCCGAATCTTCGACGTCGTCCTCAAGGTTTTATACAATAGTCACTGGTGCAGCAGGATCGGTGCTCGGATTCACGATTGGAAATGTTCCTGGAGCATTGGCTGGTTTGGCGATAGGCGCAAAGCTGGGAAATATTAGAGACACTAAAGGGAAGTCCGTCTACGCGGCATTTCAAGAAATGCCACAAAACGAGCGTGCAAGGATATTGGCCGAGTTGGCAAAGCGTGTTTTCCAATCTAGCTTAGGTTGAATTAGTAATGTTCAACTTGTTAATTGTAATTGTGGGTTTATGTAGACTTTTTGTACGTAGTCTAAGGTAATAATAAAGTTTGAATATTGGGATTAAGGGTTTTAGCAGAAGGCCGTTTCATCGAAGCGTAGACAAAGAAGATAGCAAATCGTTATCATGGATGAGACATACGAGGAACTGCAAGCAAGACATAAGAAGGAGCAGAGAGATTTAGTAGCTAGTGTTACGGCTCTAAAAAAAACTGCTACAAAAGGCGAAAAGAAAAAGAAAAAAGAGATTCTACAAAAATGTGAAATGATGGAAATGGATTTGAAGAGTAAGCAATTTGATGAGATCCGCGCCTTTGAAGAAAAAAATGGAGGAGAAAGTAAAGAAGACGAAGTTACAACAGATGATTTACTTGCACAATTATTGCTGGCGATAAAGTTACCAGAAACGAACAAC
Organism: Myxozyma mucilagina; assembly: GCA_030571435.1. Classification (NCBI taxonomy): domain Eukaryota; kingdom Fungi; phylum Ascomycota; class Lipomycetes; order Lipomycetales; family Lipomycetaceae; genus Myxozyma; species Myxozyma mucilagina. The sequence continues at coordinate 53,640 of JAJLXV010000093.1, forward strand.
CAGGAGATCAAACCACAGTCAGAATCAGAGCGCACCGAACAACCCGCAGCTAAGCCAAAAAAGAACAGACAGAAAGACCGCTTGGCTAGGAAGAAAGCGGCTTTGGACCAAATGGCTGCGGAAGCGGCAAAAGAAGCTTCTGAAGCTCCGGATTTGCGGAAAATTGAGATGGAGAACATCAAGACCTTGACCGAGAAGCTAGGATTAGTTGAATATGATGTAAGGCACTTACTTTACGCTTTTCGGTTCGGGATGTACGTTAACAAATCAATAGATCACTCCTGATGGACATTGCTTGTTCGCTTCGCTGGCAGATCAATTACGGCAGCGTCACAATGTTCAGAAAACCGTTTCAGAACTACGACAGATGGCAGCTGCTCATATCCGAGGCGACCCTGATACATTTACCCCGTTTCTATTCGATGAAAACACAATGTCATTGCGTGAGCTTGAACCATACTGTGATGAGCTTGAAAATACCGCCATTTGGGGAGGCGATATGGAGATTCTAGCTATTGCTCGTGAGTTTGACTGCCCAATTAATATTGTGATGAGCGGCAGAGCACGATTGAGAATGAATGAAGAAGGCAAGGGTAAAGAGCTTTGGGTTGCTTTCTACAAGCATAGCTACGGTCTCGGAGAGCATTATAATTCGCTCCGAGATAAATAAAAAAAGGATACTGCACATTCCGGTCTCGGACATTAAAATTGTAAATAGTTTAAATAGAACGAACAGAAGAACGACTGGGAGACTCTCAATGATGACAGCCGAACTTATGCGAAACCACGAAGACGAACACGATGCGGCTCCCGAAATTTACAACCCTAGTCATCTCGTGTCGGAGAAATAAATAACAACCCCATCTGCCACCCAGTACATCGTCTGTCGCCGATTGCCTGAAGCTCATTAGAAAAACAATGAACTGGTTTAAGATCTCAGTTATAATTGCAGTTCTACTGCCTGTCTATTACTACTTAGACACCTATGTTCTTCCAACATTATACATTTTTGATCCTAAAGTACTTCAGCAAATCGTCAATGTATGTCTGCACATTGTACCAGTCACTTTGACAAATACTAATTCTTTAGGATTCCATTGCTATTGCGCCTAGTGACAACACAACCGCATTGTTTGTTGAGATTAACAAGCGCTTGAAAGAGGAGTATGGCGATAATATCAACGAGTTCAATAACGAACATTGGATGTTCAACAATGCTGGAAACGCTATGGTAAAGCAGCTTTTTCTTTTAATTCGTAAAATGCTGATAAGTTAGGGATCAATGTTTATCAATCATGCTTCATTTTCCGAGTACTTGATTTTCTTCGGTACCGCAGTTGGAACTGAAGGTCACTCTGGCGTTCATCCCAGCAACGACTACTTCTTCATTCTTAAGGGTGAACAGCGGTGCCATGCACTTGGAAATCCCGAACCTGAGGTATGATGCTTTTTATGTTAAAATGTTATAGGAACTGACGTTTATAGATTTACAAACCCGGCGACATGAACTGGCTTCACCGTGGTGATGTTAAACAATATCAAATGCGCGACACTACTTGGGCTTTAGAGCTCGCTCAAGGTAATTTCCACCTTTACTTTATATCCAATAGACATAGACTTACATTATTAGGATGGATTCCTGCAATGTTACCTTTCGGATTTGCTGATATGTTATTCTCAACTCTCGATGTGAAGACGGTGGCTAGGACCGTTTACTTTACAGCAAAAGCAATGATTGAGAGTATGTTGCGAGGAAAATTTTAGATTTGTATATTACTGTATATTAGTAGTCATTGTACGCCTGTCGCTACGGAAGCACTAGTTTTGTATAAAATTGAAATAGACACATCCAGTAATTGTTTGATTCAGAAGGTTTCTGAGTGTAACGAACCTAATGATTTTGTCAATAGAGAATATATTTTTATTAGTTCACAAACATGTACTGTCTGATACACATGTCTAACTAGCTTCAATTTTTTTTGTAAAAACAGAATGTGTAACTCGAAAACGAGACCGAGTTTGATACATTGGCACGCATTAAATTAAAGCGAATAAGAATGCGAGAGATCAGCTCATCTTATTCCAACAAGTATGATTTTGTGCTACAGTAGAACTCGAGTTTAAGGACTCACTTTCTCAAGGACGCCTCAAGCAAAGGACAGATTTTTCGTGCAAAAATTAAAATCCCATAGTTAGAAGGACTTTTCTAACATTTAAG
>JAJLXV010000094.1:0-54981 GCA_030571435.1 Myxozyma mucilagina
TGACTGCCTACACTGGACACGGTGATTTCGCTGCATATCACATACGATTTCAACATGAAGATGCCATTCTCACATGCCCACTCTGCTCGACACCTATGACACCACACCACTTGTGGACCTGCTCACGCAATCCGCATCGCATTAGCATCCGCTTTTACAACAAACTTATGGGCACCAGAAGCGGTATGCGCCTCCTAGCCTCCAAGGCCGTTAAGGCTCCCTCTGCACTCCTGCGACACCAGCGTCGCCCTTTGGCGAGACCTTAGTCTCCAACTTTATTCTTTTGTAACTGGAGGAGCTGCCAGGCACACAGGAGAACCCTTGGATGGCGTGAAGGACAGCAGTTGCTGGGCATGAAATGTGTCTATTATACTTTGTGTGGGATTTTGAGGGGGGAATTGTGGTTTAGCTAGTAGTTCTTAAGATAGTTGCACGCCGTATGAGGGTTCGGCCCCCTCGCGTAGGCATTAAATACACTCAACTCAACTCAACCAAATCAATAAACCTGTTCATGTCACGTGATACGCCGTTCACAACGGCTCACGCATTAGTCACGCCGTGTGACCGACCTCCACGTCCACGATAGCCCAGCCATCGTGCGAGTAGGACCGGGCCGTAGCCAGCCCCTCGGAGTTCTCGAAGCTCCTAAGACCTACCTTAAGTCCGCCCCATAATATATAAGGACCTCTAATTACATAGTAATACACCAAGTCATACTCTACTACTATCTAAGATCACCTTGTAAGCATGTCTGCAAACCCTAACGCACTTACCGCTGCCCAGTCTTCGCGACAGTTCAGAAGGCCTCGTATAAGGTGTCCCCGCTCTAAGGAAGCTTGACGGAGGGCCTCTGTGGCCGAGTTGAGTTGCTCATTAATAGTATTCATTTGGCGATGTATGAAGTAATAAGATTGTAGTGAAGACTCTTGTATTCTTCAAGGATGTTGGTTATTGATTATTGTTGGTTGCTAGCTAATCTATGAGGAGAACCTCCCCTTTACATGTTTCTACAGATCCTGGCTTGTCACACCTGGTCGGCCTTACCGATTCCGATGCTTCGCTGATCCGTAGCCTCTCTTGAGGATAGACCATCTTATCACCCTTTTGGGTAATATCCCGTCTGTCTTCCCACGCCAGCTGAGATGAGTAACCCTGTAACCTACTCTGTTACCTGGTTTACTCCCTCGATGTTAGCACATCGTGACACCACCCCCTCGCATAGGCATCAAATAAACTCAACTCAGCATGTTCATAAGGTAAGTTGAACTACCAGAAGGGAGGTCATTATATAGGTATCAGATGCAGTCCAGCTCCATTGAGTTGAGTTGAGTGTATTTAACGCCTATGCAAGGGGGCGGAACCCTCATACGGCATAAGGGTTGTGAGTTTGTAACAGAAGACCATGTGACTACTATTAAGTCCATATAATGAATTATATGTGATATATTCTTCTTAATACAATTTATTTTGAAGCACGTAGCCTGTTCAAAGAAGGGGACTAACTCTTACTTCACAGTTCTCATTACTTATCATCATCATCTATGTCCAACTTTAGCTCACAACTCGCCATAGCTGCTGAGGCCCTCCGCATTGCTGCTCTACCCCAAGCTACACATTTACCATTTTATGTGGCATACAGCACTTATGAAGTGATGTTAACAAGCTACTCCAAATCACAAAATCCAAAGATTACATACAAAGTATGATGACCTTCCAGTACAGCATAACAAAGAGTGTTTTGAAATGATGGTAATTCTGATGATGATGACTTTATTTATTGTCTGCACTCCAGGGTGGATGTAGGCATGTACCTCAGGATAGAGCAGCAACGCAGAAAGCTTTCGCAGCTATTGTGAGCTGAAAGTGACTGTTGGACAAAGTGATTATAGCAAGAAGTAAGAATTGTGTGAGTTTGGAGTTAATCTCCTTCTCAGAATGGGCTATATATCTCATTATATAGACTCACTGGCTACATTTCCTTATCACCCCTTTTTCTGTTTTGGGGCTCCGCAAGATGCCATATCTGGGATTATTGAAGTTGCGAGGCTGCCTCTATTACCTTATTGGGCAATGGCCGGCCTTCTTTTCCTCGAAAGTTACCCGGTTTATTCTCTAGGGTGTTGCTACAACATGACAAAAGGATGGGTCTCCTTGTTTGATTGATTGATTGATTGAGCAAGCTTGCACTCAAGCGGCTTGCATACAATTTACAGCCATGAGAGTACATCATCGCTATATCAGCATATGAATGTAAAGAAAGCATATGAATGTAAAGAAAGCATATGAATGTAAAGAAAGCATATAAATGTAAAAAAAAAAATAAGATAAAAAAGGCTTGCCAGTCTGTTTGGACTCGTTGCGATGTTTTAGTAGAGTTATGTTCTGCCCTATCCAATTTCAGTGCCAGACGCAGAACGAGGGGTTTGTACTTTTGATACAAACCAAAATTTTTTACTGACTTTTTCTTTCTTCTCCAAGTTGCGCGATGAACATACCTTGTTGATTTTTCAATTTTGATTGAATCTGTTTGTTGTGATAGATACTACTAATACACGAATATTATCCTAGATTGTTTCCTTTGTTTTCTTTTTTTCGAATCGAATTGTGCGACACATGTTTCGACGGACGAGATTATATTTCTGGTCTACAAGATTTGATCAGAAATATTTCTTTTTACGTGACACAGAAGATTTGTCCCCGCGTATACCTTAAGCCACCTTGTCTTTCTTTAACTTTGGTATTTATCTTCTGATATGCTGAATTAAAGAATAGAGATTTAAACTTCGGTTTTTATTTCATTGCCTCCGTGACAAGATAGCTAGTTTTTACGCGAAGAGTAACATTCATCACTTTTACATATTCTTTCCTGTTGAGCTGAAAAAGTAGGAGTTGGATTTCTTTTCTGACTACTCTTTTGAAAGTCACTCTAATTTAGTTATTGGGGTTGCTGAACGCTGGGGTAAGACAGTGGGTGCTGAGATATTTCAGATAACTTATTTGAACAAAGTATTTGCAATTATGATTTATGCCTTTCTAAGAAATTGTGCTTGCCGCTTTGTATCTTTTGATGAAGAGAGTGGTTGATGCTGTAGTTGTAGTGTCTGTAATTAGTAGTCTCTCGATGAACCTCATGTCTAAGCAGAATCTCTCGTCTCTGTTGATAATCACACGGTGGAGACTGAATCTGTTGCTAATGTTACTTTACACAAAAGGTTTCCAAAAGGTTCAGATTTAAAGGTTACATAGTATCAAAATTGTAGAAATGTTGCGGGCAGACATCAATTACTGTTATTCAACAGTTGTCGCTGACGTGAAATAATATCATAACGTAATTCAATTCGTATCTAAATAATCTCATAAAACAGATAATCAAACAAAAATGGTACACAAATTGACCTCGCCATCCTCGTCAAATGAATCATCATTTACACAAATGATAAAAAAAAGAATAATACCACAAGAATAATGAACAACAAAATGGACTGAAAATTTTTATGCAAACAAGAAGTCGCCTTCTTTTCGTGATGTGGGGGCAATGAATACAAGATTTCAAAGAAGAGCTCTCTGAAGCACTCAAGCACCCAGATAGTAGTTGAGAATGATGGCAAAAAGTAAAGTGAGACATACAACAATAGGACCAATAGGACTGTCTAAATGCTTTCCTGAACGCATCTGAATCGCTTTAACACGGTACATGTATACGCCATAACCCCAGCAGCCAGTAAACAAAGTCAAAAAGAAGTATGTATATGCGAGACGGTGCGCAACATAGTTGTGCTTGCCAGCTGCATTGTACAGACCAAAAGTCAATGCAGAGAGTAAGACAGTAACTTGCAACCACTTATTGAAAGTTCTTTCGTTGGCCAACCAGACCTTTGGTTCGACCATAGCAGTGCCAGACTGAGTGAGCAGACGTTTGGGACGAACAACACCAGGTGGAAGCTTGAAAGACTTTGATTTTGGTTTGGATCGTGTGAACCAAGACTTTGAGGAAGACGATTTATTCTTTCGCTTTTGACGACGGCGAAGCATTGGGGTAGATGGACCGGCTTCTTCATTATCTTCAATTTCATCGTCGTCATCCGAGGACGACGATTCATCTTCCTCTTCGTCGTCTTCGACACCAATTAGCTGCTGATGCTCGTTCGCTTCATTGTCAATGTAGCTACGCATTGAAATAGACTCAGTTCGGCCATGATGTGATGGCCGATCATTAACAGCAGCAATAAGAGATGCGACAGCGTCGCTACCCAGTCGATTGGGTGAGTGCGACGGAGAGTTAAAACCTTGCAGAGTAATGTTAATAGGCTGATCGCCAAACTTTTTGCGGTTCAACTCTTCAGCATAGGCTTGCTCTGGATCTCTGCGGATATCCTTTTCCAGCTCTGAAAGCCAGTAAGGAAGAACGTTGATGTACTCTTCGTCATCAAAGAGCATAGAGACACCATGAGCAAACTTTGAGAACTTGGGCGCCTCTTTAACCAAATGGCTCGACATGAGATCTTTAACCCACGAAGGACGAATCTTGGTATCGCCAGCCTTCATGGCAACCTTAATGTCAAGCACTGCGTAAGGGAATCGCGAAATTTCACCTTTACGAATCGTTTTGAACGGATGCTCAAGTCCCATATCGTCAATATCATGTCTATGCCAATCATCAGGATCACGGCAAGGACGTGATAAGTCAAGCGCATCTTCACGAATGAGATCAATGTCGTTATCGATACTGATACGAACGCGGTCGTCATCGGGAATCTGGAAGGCAGATCTGGAGTAAACAGCACGAAGGACAGGCTGCAAGTTGTTTGAACGAATGAAGTTCTGAATTTCAGTAACGACCTTTTCGAACTTTTCGACCTCAGCGACCGGAGAGTTGCGTTCGCGCATTTTGCGGATTGTCTTTTCCATAGAGTACGTGCCATCAATGAAGGGCTTCACGTACTTTTCCTTGATAGGAATTCGCTGCTCGAGTACGTTCTCTTTGTCTTCAGGGTCGGTGTACTTGCGCTCAATGAAAATCTCAGGATGCGCATTAAGTTTGCCGTACCAGCGAATGCGGAGAGAGGAGGCAGTTTCGCGGGACTCTAACTTTTCGAGATACAGCTGGAAATCCGGATTGTCAAAATAGAGCGTAGTAATGGTGGGATCGGGGGTGGAGAGGTTGAGCACCTTGCTGGACTGGGGATTGTAGATGAGAAGAGGAAGGTGACGAAGAATGAAGGTCTTGACTTCCATAAGGTTTTCGGGGTGGACCCAGACTAGATAGAGTGAGTAAGTAGCGTTAAGTAAAAAAGAGAGGGAGACACGCACATTTGAAGGACTTGAAGGTGGTCGCGGCGGACGCGGTGGGCGCCTGGGAGATGAGAGGACCAAGTTCGGGGCCGGCGCTGGAGGCCTCCTTGTGGTCGCGAAGAAAGGCATAGAGCGAGGAGAGCTTGTAGAGAATAGGCGAGTAGTTCTCTGAGTTGAAGGGCAGGGCCGCGAGACGGACCTGGAGCAGCGGACGGACGGAGTACTGGGAGTAGACGCGGTCATGCTTCTTGACGATTTTGAAGAAGCCGGTGTAGTTGAGCCGCGTGAACTTCTCGAGCTCCTTGGCCTCGGCCAAGATCGTGTCTAGCTCGTGTTCGAAAGCGGCATAGTCGATGTCGGGCTGCGGGGCGGGCGCGTCGGGCGCAGCGGGCGTCGGGTGAATCTTTGCGTCTGCGGCGGCGACCTTGTCTTTGAGATCGACGTATTTGTGGGACTCGAACGCGTAGACCTTTTCGAGCTCGGCGTCGAGCGCCTCGACGAACGCAGACTCCTCACGCTCTGTCCACGCCTGCGCGCGCCGGGCCGCAGAGACCTTGCTCTGGCGGCGGGCAGCGGCGTCGTCCTCGTCGTCGTCCTCCTTAAGCAGCCGCTTTAGACGCTCGTAGTCGATGTACGACGCGGCCCAGGGCCGGTACATCTCGTTGGCAAGCTTGACACCGAAGAGCATGGCGACTGCGCTGGGCTCGGGGAAGGAAAGTGTGTGATAGGAAGAGAGAGAGAGAGATGGAAATAAGCAAACCAACTGTGCAATCGTTTGCTCCAAACACGCAGCTGCAGAAATAAAATACAGAAAACAGAAACACAGACAGGCTCTGAATTGAGCCAGAGACGCCGCGCGGAACAGAACTTCTCTCGCTGTTCGTGCACGTGCGAGCGAGGACGGGCGCTGCGCTGCTGCTTTTTCTCAACGCGCGCGACGAAAGCCCGTCTGCGCCTGGGATCGTGCGGCGCTTCAACGACCAATCGCGCGCCGCAGGCTGAGCGCGTGCTCTGTTTGTGCGCCCACAAAGAGCGGACAGTGCAGGGTCTTGATTCTACTGATTGCTGCTAGTGCATAGCTCGTTTGTACTATCGTCTGCGATTAGGATAGGCCTGGTGGAAGCATCTGAAAGGATGCAAGGTGGGGAGTTATATTTAAAAGCTTTGTGAGACTTTGTGTTTATTATAAGTTAGCCTGGCACGTCAAACGGTAATATCTTATTTAAACAAGTTTAATTAAGAAAAACAGCTTGGAACGTCGGTCAGAGCCCAAGTCGCACAGATGTGCTACTCAAAACCGACGCTGAACTGACTTTGTTCCCAATACAGCTACTGTCCAGCTGCCTTGTTTCCGCATTTGTAGCTCTAGCTCTCATTTATCCCAATCCCACTCCCATGGTCTAAACGCCTCTTAATGCTCTCATTTCTTCCGGACGCATCAACATGTAACTCAATGAATCTCGATTGGCAAAATATGGACCTCTGCATCCTCTTCATCCCCATTATCTTCCTTTGAATGTTCATTTTTGTCTGCCTCAGTTTCGGCAACCTTTTTATCCTTACCAAGGATCTTACTAACTGGACCCCATTTCTCCACAATTCCAACAATAATAGAAGTCATGTAGCTCGCAGTCGCCTCTAAGAAGAGACGTCCAATAAACTTAAACACATCAAGTGACAGCCAAGGCAGCGCTGGCAATCCAGGAATAGCTGGCAAAGACGGCAACAATCCCAATAAATCACTGAAAAAGCTCGACGGGAGTAAGCCCAGAATCGCATCTATGAGCATCTTAAACAAGTTGATTCCCTGACGGACTAGAAAGTTAATAGCGAGCATCAGAATCATTTCCAGCAAGGCTCGAAATCCAATAAGCACCAACTGCAAATACACCCATTGCAAAAATGTGATTAGCAGTAGAATTAATGCTTGTAGTTGGGTATCTATTGACAGAGTTTCAAGCAACTTCTTGATAAATGTGCCGTTCAGCACAAGATTCAGCGGGTATCCGACATATACAGCAACATAAGACGACAGAACGGTCACAGCAGTAGCTCCAGCACGTCGAAGCGCGTCCATAATAGCTTTGGTGCGCTCAAGCGCAAGAGCATCTACGTCCATTTCTAAATATATTGTTTCCAAAAAAACACTTGGAGATAGAGAGCGACCTGGAGTGGGTTGTGGATTCTGCTGCACTAGGTGAAATGGAAAACAGCCTGGAGCAAAGTACTTTCTTAACAAGAAATAACATCTTTGACTTTCTGAACCACACCGTTTAAACCCAAAGCTTTGTCAATTTCCATTGCTCTCAGTGCTTTCATAAATTCCCGCTTTTTCTCTCTCGCGTAACTACATTCTTTCCTTGTAAAGACACATGTAGCATAAATTAGCGAAGTTCCTTGACCTATTGTTCTTGAAATATTGACAGGTTTACCAAGACAATGGCCATTGCACCCACAAGTTTGAACCTTGCTTTTTTTCTCTGAACCTGAACCGTTAGTGAACCGTATTTATATACTCCGCTCGCTTACACTCTGCATCGACTACCGAAGGGACCAAATAACTGTTATCACTCGATACTCAGGTCCGAATATAGAATTAATGGAGGATTCAATCGGTATGTGATTACAAAAGCCGTCTATAAGTTTGTGTATCTTTGGTTGAGAGTATTTGACTTACGATCTGCAGATCGCGTGTTCGCTCAAGCGCTCGCAACTATCAAAGTCCTTTCAAATCCCAAAGCTGTAAATTCATCATCAACAGTTCCAAAGCCTCCATTTCAAGATCGAATTTATTTATATGGTCTTTACAAGCAAGCTACGGGTAAGAATTGAAATCTGTGATTGCATGAATTTGCACTTGTGCTATTCTCTGTGCAGCGAATACTAACTATGTTCTTCGTTTAGTTGGAGATGTTGATCAGTTCATGACGAAACCAACCGGCACCTCTGAAGAAGATCAAGCTGCGAAAGTAAAATGGTATGTCAAATTTTTCTGTCTCACCATTTCAAACAGTCTGACCAATATCATAGGGACGCTTGGGTATCTCATCGAGGAATTTCAAAGACAGAAGCCAAACGCCGTTACATTCCTTACTTACTAAATGTACTGATCTCTTTGATTTTTTTTGACTCAATTTTTGACGCAAAGTGCTAGACTATGGAAAAATATGCGAGCTCGACTCCGGAATCTCGCGAGTTAATCTCTGAACTTCGCGGTTTATGGGAACAAGTTAAAGATATAAGACCTCCACGGTCAGATTCGCTACCACCATCTCCAACTGAGCAAGATTCTCGTCCTCAAATTCCAACTGCAAGATTCGATGAACTCCCAGTAAGAATCACCGATAACAGAAAACCCGGAAGTACCAACGAAGAAGAAGATGACGATGAAATTGTTGAAGGAGTTGAAGATGATGCAGCTCTCCAGAATGCATTAAGAGCTGTCGATGAAATTATTAAACAGGCCAAACTTTTAAAATCGATTTTATCTTCAGCAGAGGGGTCTTCTAGACCATTCAGATTTGTTACTGCTCCTTCGACGCCGTCGTTCCCTCTCAGCAGATTACCGAGTATGGCGGCTCTTAACCACCTTTCTCCTACCAAAAATAACACATCTTCAACAGACTCACCGAACGCAAAATCTTGGAGAACACTGCTGTTTGTTTTTGTGAGCAAATTTCTAGTAAGTGACTTTTTTTCATTTTTGGGGGTACAATTTATTAAGACTAAGCAGAAATTCTCAAGACGGGCTGCTCTAGATGTAATACTGGTCATGTCAATCATCACACTCATCCGTTGGCGTCGAAGTATGAATCAGGTTCATCGCATCATTTAGCATTGTTGATTCCCAATTCTCTCGACTTTGATGTAAATACCGCTTTTACTTTGTTTATGATGTATTTTGTGTTTGCGTTTTCTCTGGCTTTAAGTTTATTGTATTGATTGGTGGTAATTATTGGGTTGTATCGATTGGTTAAACGACTATTTGGAACAGGTAAATTATTTTGGGAGGTTTGCAGGTAGTATGTTAATTACGTTTTGTTTCAATATCTTGCATATTTCCGTTTTCTGTGCTACACACTCGTGATTGTAATTTAGTCAACCGGGTAGTTTTATGATCATAAAATGAATTGAATTTTTTAATGAAGCCGAGATACTTTAACTACCAGTAGTTCTCTAAAATGCTTGGTTAGGATAGTAGTTGGCGACAGAATTCCCAACTAGTTACTTCCCAACTAACGCTATTCCACTAATTAAGTTATGCGCGCTGCAACTGAACCCGAGCATTGGGAGCTTTAGTCCAGGTACGACGAATTGAACTCGTAAGATTCACTGGTCTACCTCCTTTCTGTGAAGAATATTCAGTTTTCACAGTGGTACTTTGCAGAAGCTCTGAGTTGTTCGTAACAATTTATATTTTGTGCAAAGCACAGCTCATATAGCACTTAGGAAGATCGTTGAGTAATTGGAGCATTGTGATTTGCGGTTGTCAGAAACTATATATTAACAGGTTGCTGATCTGACCTCGACTGATTCAACATCGCAAGAACAACTTTGAATTTGAGAACTGTCTTTTTGAACATCTGATTCTAAACAAATTAAGAGTTGCTCTTTTTATTATGTTAAAAATCTCTCGGTTCAGGTTGATGGGCAGCCGAGAAATCATAGCTCGAGATCGAACTATCCAACATGTTCGTACTCTATATGGTCAACCTCAGTCAAAGCAGGATCCTGCACCACAATATTCTACAAACTCGCAAAATCCAGATTCTCTCTTGAAGGCCGACATAAGCCAGATAAGGAAAAGTATTGAGAGAAGGGAAGCAGATGACGATCAAGGCTTTGATTTACAACGACAACATAGAAAGACGGAGCTTGGAAAGAGTAGGTAAAACTTTAGTTTAACAGCATGCAGTTACTGACGAAAGGTTTAGCTCTTGATACTTTACTACGGATCCTACCAAATTTACAGCATGAAACTCCTCCTTCTTCACTAATCTCACGCAATATACAACTTCGCCTTTTTCCCAAAACGCATCCTAGCTTACCTTCCATTCGTGGCAAAGTCGGTTATCTTGCAAGTTGGAGACTTGCCCAGTGGATTTTGCCATTTTTCGTTTTAGGTCCTATTGAAGGTTTTGCGGAGATAGCGGATGGAATACTACCTGATGATGGAACAAGCGATAAAAAGAAGTTGTCTGCTACAGAGAAAGCAAAAAGTAGCATGGCATCTCTCACTGATAAATTCATGGCAGATCATAGAAAAGGAAGTATTGTATTTAAGATTATGAGCATGCGCATAATCAATGAAGAAAGCTCGCTCGATGATGACGTGACGGCCGCTGGTGCATTTTCGGCCTCTCACGACTATGAACCCGAATCTTCCACAAAACTTTTGGTGCGATGGCAAGCGTCATTTGCGCCAGCAAAGCACAGTGCAGAAGAAGTCACAAACTCGATTCTTCGGACTGGAAGTGCGCCATCTGAGGATGAAGACGACATTGGTGGAGCTGTTGTTGTTGGATTGTTTACATTTGAATTTGACAGAAATGGAAAAATTCTGGTTCATAGCGTTGATGATATTCAAGAAATTCGCAATGATGAAAAGTTGACTGGTAATAAAGGTTTAAAGAAGCTGGCAGCTGTGGTCTCTGGAAAAAGGGTGGCAGACGATGATGAAGATGGATCTGTTGTTGCTGATGAACGACAGCATTTACCGAATGTACCACGTCATGCTTAGACTTTGATGCTCGATTGGAAACGTATTATCACGTATAAGAAACTATCGTCATCGGGCATTAATGTTCGATGCTTATGACATGGAAGACGAATTTGGTTATTATCTGGAGGATAAAGGGGAGGCGTTAATGGATTTTTGTATATAGCTTATTACACATCATCTCTACTGATAATTGACATAATTTACAGAAGCAACGTTACTGTGTGGCCTGGGTCGCTATAAAAACCAAAAATCCAGGCAATTGCTCAGTATAATCTGAAGAAATCTGCTTCAAGAAAACATTTTGGCATTCAGCAACTGTCTATAGATGAAAGCAGCTGCAGGGCTCTACAACGCAGAATACATTGTCATGAAAACAACAGCCAAGTTAGAACTGTACAGGTAATACGGCGTATGAATCAGCTGAGATCAAACTGCAGAGACAGCAGGCCGACAACTAGGACAATCTTCTTACGAAACTTGAGTCTCAAGAAAAGCGCAATGAAGAGTTTTAAGTTACCTAATTGTCTGAACTAATATACATCTTGATGACTACTGCTGTTGATCTCCTCCTACAAACTTGACAATTACAGAGCGTCGAGCAAACTGGTCATGTGATTATCATCATTCTTTTAATGGCTATTGAGTGTATCGACAGAAACACAGATCCATAGCGATAATGTCGAATTTTTCGATAGCCCGCGTTTTAAGAAATATAATACATCATGAATTGACCGTGGAAGAGAAGCCGCCATTTTCAGTTTTTAGTCTGGTTAAACTTGTAACAGGATCAATCGTTTTAGTTACGATTATTGGTTGTCAAATACACAACAACGCAAGAGGCAGCTTTGCCGATCGCCTTGTAATGTCCTGTTTGCGAAAGTTACAAGATTTTCTAGAATACAGTATATATATTAAACAATGAACTTGAATAGAGCTGACTAGATTAGAACCCGAAGAGATTGATCCGACGGAAAGCGTAGAGGATCAAATTATCTCCCGCCTCTGCGATGCGCTTTACAAAGAGTACGGACAACATGCCGCGAAAGCATTGGGAGATATTGAGGGGCGTGCTGATAAGTCAGTCAATAACACTTTTACTGTACTCAGAGAATATGCGGATAACTGGGTTGAAAAAGTTGCTGTCGATGATATTTCTAGTAGGGAAGCTGTACTTCAGAAGATGCTCGCTAAGTTGGATGCACAGACAAATGACGTACTCGAAGAAATTAAAGAGATGACTGCTACTCTCAAAGTCTTGAAAGAAGGATACGACGAGATTGTTTCAAAATTAGAATTAAGCCAGAGGCAGGTAGTTGTGCAAATGTTTATGAAATTAACCGCGGCAATTGACGCTCGAATTGTTAATGCTTCTATGATTCTTGGCCAAGCTTTAACTAAGCGCATTAGTGATATGAAAGATAGTTTTGCATCGCAAGTTCCTGATGTTTTGACCTCTAGTATAACTGAGCGGATACCAGACGTTGCGAAAGTACTTGAAAGCTATGATGCTGCAACTCCTTCTGAAATAAAAGATAGCGATATTTTACTAGGATTTCTGGTTAAACAATTGATTGAGCATGTTAATAAAGAAAATGATAAGTTCTATTCGTCTATGAAAGACGAGTTGGATAAACAAATGAGCAGAGTTGAGACATTTCTAGACGAAATGGTAAGGAATATCATTGCTTAACAGTAATGTCCCTGTTTGGGAAAGCTATCCAGATCTTTAAAATATAATTTGTCGCAGTTCTAATAATGTACTTTTATGCCACTAGGCGCACATTTTACTATGTAGACTTTTAGGGCTCATAACCTCATAACTAACCCTAGCTGACTCTTTCTTCGCGGCTGGACGCGACATTGAGTAAACGAGTTCTGCAATCATAATGCGACCACGTTTAGTTTCGATTCATGGTAGAAACGCATGTCGTGCTCTAAGTACTTTATCTCCAAAATTGCGTGTCGCGGTTGTGGGATCCGGTCCAGCTGGATTCTACACCGCTTATCGTTTATTTGAAAGACTGGGAACTGGAAATGTTTCGATTGACATGTATGAAAAGTTACCTGTTCCCTTCGGACTTTCTCGATTTGGTGTCGCACCAGATCATCCCGAAGTTAAAGTACTACTAGATTTGTTTAGGTACTGAGAACGCATGCTGACGAGAATAGAATTGTCAAGAGAAATTTGAGGAAGTAGCCGCCTACTCACAATTTGAGTTCATTGGTAACACAACCATTGGGCGAGGACAGAATATCACATTAACCAAGCTCCGAACGCATTACGATGCAGTAGTTCTTTCTTACGGTGCTGATGCTGATAAGAGCTTATCAGATTCTATACCCGGAAAAGATTTGAAAGGCATTTATTCTGCTCGTCAGTTTGTTGGTTGGTATAACGGACTTCCTGAATTTCAGAATCTAAATCCTGATTTGAGCGACGAAGAAGCAGTTGTGGTTGGTCACGGAAATGTAGCGCTTGATGTTGCACGAATCTTACTCACTGAGGTTGATGTTCTTCGCAAGACTGATATAACTGAAAAGGCAATTGAAACTTTGTCAACAAATAAAGTCAAGCGTGTGAGAATAGTCGGTCGACGTGGACCTGCGCAGGCGTCATTTACCAATAAGGAAGTGCGAGAGCTGATGACACTGCCTGGTGTCGCATTTGAGCCACCAGAGGCGATAGCGATGCAACCGTTCATAGATGGAGGAAAAGCATTAGGAAGAACGTCAAAACGACTATTACAATTACTACAGAAAGGAACACCTCTTAAAATTGGTGAAGCTTCAAAATCATTTTCAATAGAGTTTTTGAAATCACCGGCTGAATTTTTGGGAACAGATAGCAAAATCAAATCCGCGATGTTCCATCGTATGGCATTAGACGGAGATCCACTAGATAAAAACACACGCGTGAAAGCTACCGGTGAAAGCGAAAACATGTCTTGTGGAGCAGCATTTTTAAGTATTGGTTATCGAACACATGCTTTGGACGGTTTGGAGGACAAATATGATGAACGACATAACTGCTTGATCAACGAACTTGGTCGGGTATGTAAACGTGAGGGAGACCTCGCAGCGGTTTATGCGTCTGGTTGGATAAAGCGTGGACCGGTTGGAGTTATTGCTGAGACTATGTATGATGCCTTTGATACTGCGGAAAGTATTGCTGAGGATTTTGCAAAAGGTGCATTTGGTGAAATTATCAATGATGGATGGCAAGGCTTGAAAACAGAAATCGATGTTAATTGGCAAGTTGTTTCGTGGAAAGACTGGCAACACATAGATGCCGCTGAGCGGGAACATGGTGCTCGGATAGGCAAAGAGCGAGAAAAATTCACCTCGGTTAACGATATGTTAGAAGTTTTGAACTAGCATTATAGTAGAAGTTTATACTGCTGTATATAATAATAACTGCATGATATTAAATATTTGATGTGAGCACCACTTTATCCCGCATTTATATTATCTACTACGAACTTTCAGCACTCTACATTGACTATGCAATATTCTCTTTTTATATCAACCGATTTGGCGACCCAGATGATCTAGTATTGAGTGATTGTTACTAATGACAAACTTCTGGCTTTGTACGTTTTACGGGTCTTTTTCATTTCGTTGAAAAACATTTTCATTTCCATATGCATTCATTACCGGCATTACTAATTATAAATGTACGAAGTCTGATAGACTTTCAGTCAACTAAATGAACTCCTCATTATACGTTTCCGTCATGTTGGTCCCACAACTATCTATTACTGATGGCCACGCTATCTTATGAACGTGGTCCTTCTCACCATTACCTATCTTCCAATTGGAGAGCTTGCACGAGAAGAAGGCGCTGAAATTGATATGGTGTTAGAATCTATCGACATACTGGCAAGAGCAGTAGCATATTTGTATACAAATGCCTCAGCGCGAGCTACATTTGTTCTTAACTGTCGTTCACGTACGGAAGTCATCGATGCTACACATAATGTAAAAATTAGCATTTCAGTCATTTTGTTTGGATTAACTTCTAAAAAGTTGTAAAAACGTACAGGACTCTGAACAGTAACGATTCATCTCACGTTCAAGAATATGGCGGGCTGTTATGTATTTGCGAGTACTTTCTTTGAATAGTCTGATTTTATGCTCAATTTGGTCAGCATTGGGAACTTGTTGCGTGTGTTGCACAAATACTGGTGCGCGCTTGCGATTTATATGAGACTTGTGAGAGTAAGACCATGAGGCGGTTGCTGAGGACATGGCGTAACACAAAGAATTACGCAATGTAGTGCAGTCAGAAGGAAGGAGAGGACGCGGGGGAGAACATACGAACAAATAGATGCGGGGATACGCCGCACCGGTAGCGAGAGCGCTTGCTACGCTGGTTATGTATTACAGTTCCCAAATAGGTTAGAATGTTTCATTGGAATTTGTGTACTAATTGGCGGAAGATGCCACGGGAAGAGGCGTTTGTGCCCGAGAGTCTGAAAATGTTAGTGTAGGAGTGCCCGCTGGCGATTCTGGACGGGAGGAAGAAATCGGCGAGTCGAGGGGAGTGCCGTTCCAGGCTTCAACAATCCGACGTATTTTGAGGTCAAACTTAGGACTTGTTATTGGCCGCCTTTCGTCCGGAGAGTAAAATGCGTTGCACACAAGAGAGATGTATGCATAATGGATAGCGCGGAAAATCTGCAAAATCAGTATCTTTTGACGCTTAAGAAGTCGACGCTACCTACACTCCGTATTTCCGAGCCCACAGCCTCACCACTGGCAAATCCAAGCACAATTTTCACCCCAGTTGCTGTCATCCACCCATAAACCGCTAATCCATCGTGAACAAATAGTAATCCAAAATCGGAATCAGATGCTTTCGCGGGTAGACGAGCTGCGAACACGTCCAGGGCTATGTGCGCCAGAAAATGAGCACGCAAGTCACCGGGATCCCTTGAACCACCAAAGGCGCGTATATAAAGCGGATTGTTCTATAGTATGTTAGTCAAAAGTATAGCAACAGGCAAATAACTCACCTCCCGGCCGACTAGACCGAGCAAACGTATGGCAGAAGGCATAGTTGAGTTGCGAACGTTCATATACGTCTGAGAGCTCGTTATTCACTAATGTTGCCGCATAAGAAGCGGCTCCCATCTCACTTCAAAACTTTTAATCAATACCCCCAGTTAATACGAAGTAGTACTAACAATAGTGCATCAAATATGAGCTGCGGTGAATGATGCATTATTAGCGTTGGCCCAGGCAGCTCAAACATGTAGTAAGATGTAATTTTTGGGTTTTTTGAGCGATGGACATGATGAAACAGCTTCTATTAGGTTTTTTATGTTTGTCGAGTTCTGTACATTGAAGATGTCACGTTCAGCTCGTAACCTTCGCGTATCCGACCTTTGTATGGTTCTTTATCGGTTCTAGTTTCAGATGAGTGGAGACTACGGGATGAAATCGAATGATTGAGATCACATGTTTTTCTCGGGCAAAACAATCTGTCATGTTAACTGTAGAATAGACGCGCTAAATTGCGGTGCTGTTCGTAAAGAAGATACCTCGTCAATTTCCCCTTGAATGCAAACTTTGCATGAGTACTCTGAATTATCATAGATACCCAGTCTAACTTAACGATAATTCAGATGTTTGCAGTTACAAAGAGATTCCACAGATTTTGCATTTTGCAGTTTCAAATAATTGGTTTTTTGAAATTACTTTTTGACTAATGTCTTGAGGCTGAACACGAAAATCTTGAACAAGATCAAGCCGCACAGTCAGTGGTATCGATGTCTGTCTGCCTTACTTACAAGTCCACTCTTCTTAAATTCGCTAGAGGACAGTTGTTGACTGGTTCTGGGCTATTGCAGTGGGTGCCAGGGGAACTGTGAAAGGGAAAGCATTGTAGTAATAGGTCATACCCTGGTCTTTTTCTCGTCACGATCAGAATAGCCTGCGCAACTTGTCGTTTAGAGGGGGAACGTCTGATTCACACTATACTGCATGGCAACGTTCGTGCGAGTTAAGGAGAAAACAGCAGTCATATTAAATGAGCTCTTTTGTGCCCGCTGATGCCGAATTTTGAAAATTAATCTGTACAGCTCTCTTTTACCATTCAATCATATCTTCTTGTGTGCAAACTTTTCTCCACACTGCTCTTGTGTTTGCTCCATTCAACGATTGATATACTTAACTATGGCCTTCGCTCGACGCCGTGATCCTCCGACATTTGAGAGCATGTTCAAGCCTATTCCGGAAGGAGTTGGTAACAATGGAACTACCTCAGGCTTGTTTCACTCTCAAGAATCTCTGCCACAGGCAAGTATGGACAGTAAAGATTCTGTCATGTTAGATTATGGCACGCCGCATATCGTTCCTCTACCAGTACCTGGGACTACAGTTGATAGTGAGTCGACACCAGTTAAAGAGAACAAAGAAAGTAGCAAAAATGAGATTGGACCTGGATTGAGCTTATTTGATCCTTCAACTCGCTTTGATGGTATTTGCCAGTCAAATACAGATCTCTTTAAGAGTTTACGAAATGAGAATTCTATCAAGATATCCACTGCGCTAAATCCTTTGGGGTTTCTAAAGTCGACAGTTATGCCAGCCCATACTTCAAATCCATCTAACAAAAGCCTATCTACTGTGTCTGACACACCAACAATTACGCATGCTTTCCAACAAGACCTGAAAAATTCCACTGCTGAACTTTATGAGACTTGCGCAAAGCTAGGACCGGAGTACATGCCGCAGTTTATTTTTAACTCCAATAATCGTGGATTGGGATTTGTTGTGGATCTTAAAATCAAAAGACAAACATTTACAGAAGGTCCTTTCACCTCTAAGAAGAAAGCCAAAGCTGCTGTTTCTGAACGCGCTCTTAAATTTGCAAAGGGTTTAGCGGTTGAGAAAACCAAAGAAATACAGAGCTCAGGTATACATACAATAAGTTGGATGAGGTTCTTAGTCGGTAAGTAATTACTTAGATGAAGGCTTGAATGGAGGCTAAATGATTTTTAGAGACAGCAACTTTGCGTTCTTGGATATTAGAGGCACCAGAGTTCTTTGCAGTTGCTGATAAGCAGCTTATCAGATTTGGTTGTATGATAACGGTAAACGGTATAACTTATGGCGACAAATCGGTGATGTACGCTACAAAAAGGCTTGCAAAGCATCAGACTGCGTACATTGTTTTGAAAGATCTCTGCGATAAAAGCTACATAAATGCAATTCTGACAAACCACGGTGTGTTGCCAGATGTGAAACAAGAAAACATAAAATCCGAGAATGAAAGTGTTGCCTCATTTACTGTGAAAGCAGTATCTGATGGAGGTGAGGATGATAGTGTTAACTCGCAAGTTGAAGCTGCGCTGCATGCATCAGGTTCAACTTTACATTCTGAGCAAGATCATAAAGTGGATCTCACAACTTTGAACCAACCAAATAGCTTTTCAATGCATGCTCAGAGTATAGTGCGGGCTACAGACAAATCACTTATGCGTGCTCAAGGTACGTTTATCGTTGTTGCTGGCTCGAGACTTATTGAGACAAAACGGAGTTTTCTGTGAAATCTTGACGCTAACCAGAATTACTTCTTTAGAATTATGTTTGGCACTTGGTCATGCAATCCCGCAGCTACGATATTCTCAATGCGAGCGAAGCGCAACTTACAATGTGGAGACTGAATTAAATGGTCGCAAGTTTCGGGTCGAGAAAGTTTTTGGTCGACGACAAGCGCGTGCAGAATTGGGTACTAGATTGGTTGCATATTTGGAAGAAGTCACTGAAGCGAGGAAACGTGCTAAAGAAGCGCAATAGATACGTACCAGTTATATGGACCAACTGGAAATAGCTTGTATGGTGAAATAAAGTTGCAATGGCACGTCATGATTGTGTTTGCCTTGTTATTTGAAAATCAACTAAGCCTTTTTAATGAGTTGTCCAAAAGTCATACACAAAGGAAAAAGTATGCTAGAAAAAATCCAGTTATTCTGCTAGATAAGATGTTTCTAACGCGGAGAGAAATCACGACTAAGCAAATGCTTAAATTCGTGTAAAGAACAGGTTTATCTTGCATTTACAGTGGATTGCAGCTTTTAATTTATCTCGCCTATGGGCAGTATTAGGTAGAAATTTTAATTTTTTTTGACTTTTCGTCTGCTAAAGTCATTATCAAATCCAGCATTTAACTTTTTTCTCCAAAGAGCGCGTTTTGCTTACAGTTTGACAATTTGAAATGGATTCCAGGTTCACTGCTCAGCGCAAATTGACGAACTCAGGGGTAATCTCTCACAACAGCCTGTGAAGGTCGTTCGACAGATATTAAGAGATATACTGAGATATCTTTGGAAAGGACAATAATGGAAAGTTGACAATTTTGAATGACATGCAAAGTGTTACTTCTTTCGTTTGCACAGGTAGGATTGCCCTCGACAATGTGACATGCGCGTAAACATCAAGCCGCTTCCTTGGAGTGAATTCATTTCGCACTTTCTCCACGTACCTCACTGATTCAATTCATTAATTACTCTACCACTGCCTAAATATACTAATAAATTGCGCAGATATTTCGCTTCACTTGAGATGTAATAATTTGCATTAGCGCAAAAGTAGTGATTGGAAAAACGGAATCCACGTGAAACACAGGATCGAGCCACCGTTCCAAACGCCGCACGAGGCTTGCATTAGACTAGAAAGATGACTCCACGATAACGATAAGCAGCCAGCTTTTGTTCATAATGACACCAATGTAAATAGCAGAAACTTGCATAAAAAGAAAACTCTGGTTGCAGATGACACTTGTGGGTGCTGCGAACTCGCTGTCAACTTTTCGTGATCCAAAACCGTAGACTGTTGCTCACCTACCAGTTCACTTTGAGTTTAGAGCAATGTTCTTGTTCTCGCCTCAGAATATGCGGCTGCAGTGTTGCGAGCTTCCTTAAACAACCAGGTCCGCACCTGAAGTAATCTAAAATAGTTTTCCGACTACCTCGATTGGCCTTACGCTCCTTGACTTTTCGGCTGACTTAAGCAATCTTTTGTCTACGGAAAATCGCAATGAAGGTTCTTGTTATAGGGTATGAACAGTAGATTATTCGTTTCATGTACATACTAACTCTGTATAGGGCATCTGGTTTCATCGGTTCATCAGTGGCAATCGCTTTTGCGAATGCAGGTCATGAAACATATGGTCAATCTCGAAATAGCAATCATAATTCTCGCTTTCTTCATGATGAGATCTTTCCACTTGTTGGGTCACCTGAGGAAATCACCGAGAAATACACACCAGCAATGGATATCGTCATTGACGCGTGCCGCCCTGGTTTGAACGGCGTGAATTCCACAGCAATCTACAATGCTGTACTTTCGGCCTGTAAGAGTCGCTCTACACATCACGAATTGACTTACATTTTTATTTCTGGTACATGGACGCACGGAACACCACCGTTGCAGGATCCACAAATGAGTATATCAGAGCGAGCACCGCTCGGAGAGGATCAAACACCATTGATTGCTTGGAGAGCGAAGTTTGAAACGCGCATCTTTAGTGCCTCTACTAAAGAAGCAGACAGTGGCGGTGCTTCTGTGCGTCCAATTATAGTGCGACCTGGTTTGCTATATGGACGATCGGGATCTGTTTTGGCTGCTCTATTTTATCAAGCATACCAGAGCAAAAATATTGTCTGGCCTGGTATACCTGGTGAATCGCGCTATAATACCATTCATCAGGATGATCTTGCAAGTTTGATTGTAGCAGTTGCGGAAAAGGCCCCGCTTTTTGCTGGCCTCGCGATCGATGCCGTTAATCCCCAAACTGAGTCAGCTGAAGATGTCGTCCGAGCGCTAATTCGTGCAGCTGGTGGTAATCTTACTTATACTTTCAGACCACCAGAAAACGATTTGGAAACCGCTCTGTGTGTTCCAACACATTATTCTATCTCCCTTGCATATTCTATTGCTGGCTGGGTACCGAGGAAACCGTCACTGGTAGATGGCATGAAGAGATACTACGAATCATACAAGAGCTACCAGACTTAGCGATTAAATCAGAATGCCTCTTTCCGCTAAGTCTTATTAAACTTTGCGCAGCGAGTGTGCTTTTCTGTATAATATACTTATTTGACTCGTACATGCGTCTCATTTTATCATGATTAGGTTTACATCAGCTCGTATGTGAAACTTTAACCATTGACTTTGATCGATCTCTAGCTTATCGTATGACATCATCTCTGGTTTGTTGCCCCTATTTTATTTATCTAACCATGATATAAAATTTACGTAGTAGCGTAAACAGCTATGTGTATTAAGTTATGTAGCTTGAACTAATTTAAATTACAAAACCCTGTTACCCAATATAGTAATAATAGGGTAATTAGATGCAGGGTACGGTTAGTCGCGCATTGCAAGAATTTTTGGATCCTGCACAAATCGCACTAAAGGAGCGAGAAGTATGCAACTAATAAAAGCAAGTATGGTTATTAATAGAAATGTTTAATTAACTGTTGTTCAATTGGTGACACGACACATCTCTTACTCGACTTCGAAAAGTGCATTCTGAATACATATCAAATGATAAACTTATATTTATCCCTACTCGTGTATGATAGAGAATGCATAAATCAAGCAGCATTTCTCTAGCTTGACTTCTGCGACTTTTGTTAGGTTGCGCAGGATACACCAACAACATGCCACAAATGTCAACAAGAGCAATGCGCTCTCTGTCATACGTGTATCTACAAGGCAAACCACTGACGTACGCATACACAAAAGAAGACTTGAGAAAATTAGCAACGGAACTACTTTCTAAGAAATTAAAAGTTTGTTGGAATGCGTCCGCAGGGAGTTCTTTGAAATTCAATAGCCTGTGTAAATCGAGCACAGCTAGTTGCTCGAGATTACCAACTCTCAATAATCATATACTAACGTGTGTAGCACAGACTCAACAAAAGCCACTACTCCCGCAATACTTTGAAATGGCTATTTAATGGAGAGAGAGTAACATATTTCGATCGAGTTGAAGTATGCCAATAGCAACATCGTGCAAGTATTTTTATTTTCAAAATTGGATTGAGGTGCTGCAAGGATTGCAGAGATTGTGTAAGTAGAAAAAATATATCATTTAGTAAATATAAAATGCAAAAAACTCTATCGCATAACAATAACAATCGAAAAAAACTGAAATGATCATAGATGAGAATGCTGCATAGGATCTACAGACTTTCGCTTAAGATTATCTCCCCGCGAAGTAACTCTATGACGTCACATTTCACATGTGGTCGAAGGTCTCGGCACGCCTCACACCAGGCCACCTCATTCATTTCTTTTATGAATTGCTTGTGAGTAATTTTCAGCATCAAAAACACTAAGATTCAGTGGTTACAATGGTTTTTGGAAAGCTCAAAAAGAAATTACACGGTGGTAGCGATGGCAATGATGGGGTTCCTTTCGTACAGCCTTCCAATGCACCTTCGCGCCGTGAGATTTTTAAAGCTCGCTTGCAAGTAGGAACTAATATTGGAGGTTGGTTTTGTCTTGAGAAATGGATTGCTCCTCATATGTATTCTTCAATCAAAAATGATAACGGAGATGACTCTGAATTTGCTGCTGTGAGTGCTAGTGTTCAGGACATCGGTGCGGACAAAACCAGGGAGAAATGGGAAAATCACTGGGATCATTTCGTCACAGAAGAAGAGTGGAAATGGATGGCAGATCATCATGTCAATGCTGTTCGTGTTCCGTTAGGTTACTGGAGTTTGGGTCAAAATTATGTGAAAGGAACGCCTTTTGCGGATAGTAAGATCGGAAAGGTTTATGAAAATGCTTGGGCTAGGTATTTGCGGATGATTGAAAAAGCTGCTCATTATGGCATTGGAGTGTTGATTGATTTACATGGAGTTCCAGGTGGAGCGAATGCCGATTCTCATTCCGGGGTCAAAGGTGGAGGAAACTTCTTTAAAAAAAGAGATTTTGTCGAGCTTGCGGTGGATGGTGTAGCTTTCATTGCTGAGCAAGTGAGGAAGTATGACAATGTGATTGGAATTCAAATCGTGAACGAAGCCGCCTGGGATTCCGATGCAAGTGAATACTATGTATCTGCAATCCAACGCATTAGAAAGATTGATCCAGGTCAGTACATCTATATATCTGACGGTTGGGATCGTGGCCGATATGTTGAGTGGGTGAAGAAGAAACATGGTGTTGTGGTAGATACCCATGTTTACAAATGCTTCTCCCAGGAAGATACAAGCTGCTCAGCAGAGACACTCATTGATCATGCAAGACACGAAAATCTTGGTACACATTGTGTCGTGGGTGAATTTAGTTGCACTCTAGCTGGCTCTTCGTGGGAAAAATCAGGCGCTGGCAATCGCGATAGACTCAGGAAAGAATATGGATGCACGCAGACTCGTATGTTTTTGCAAAATACAGCCGGTTTCTTCTTCTGGACGTTTAAGTTTGCAGAAGGGCGAGGCGGTGAGTGGGATTTTCGTGAAATGCTTGAAACCGGATGCTTGATTGTTCCTGCACGAACCGGTAAGAAAGCGAACTCCGATGGTACTGCAGAAGCAAAGAACGCGACTGCGGGCCATACAGATTACTGGAATCGAGAAACGGGTGGAAAACAGATGGAACATTGGCGGTACGAAGCTGGATTTACGAGGGGATGGGGCGATGCTGCTCGATTTTGGGATCTGGATGAGAGTGTACTGGGGGCACGCGAAGCGTATAAGCAGATGCGTTTAGATCAGCATGCCAAAGAGCATGGTGGTGGTGAATATTTGTGGGAGTTTGAACAAGGATATGACGAAGGATTAAGAAAGTTTGCAGAAATTGTGAGTAAATAGTATAGTACAATAAAAATTACATAGTACGACCGAAAACCTGAGCACCAAACACCATACAAAAAAAGCAAGATCAATCAACTTGACGGCGGCTGCAATTGCAACTGAGAATGTGACTGCGACGGGGATTGAGTGGGAGATTGTGAAAGAGATTGTGAAGATGACTGTGAAGGCGACTGTGAGGGAGAATACGATTGCGACTGTGATCGAGACGAAGCCGGAGAAGGCGATTGGGATGGCAAAGCAGGAAGAGGACCAATTGGGGGTGGGCCTACTGGCGAGCGTATTACTACGCGCTTCGAACGAGGAGGACGAGAATTAGGACGAGAACTTGGAGTGGAAACATCAGAATCGAGTGAGTCGTCAGAATCTGCAATCATGACACTAGCCAAGGCAGATGTCATAGGTATCGGGGTGGATGCGTCCGAAGCAGAGCGGGAACGACGTGCATCAAGACGAGCCCGATCTATAGAGTGTTTCAGGCGAGCAGCTGATGAACTTTGAAGAGCTATTGTAAGAGACTCGCGACGTAAGGGTCTTAAAGATGTCGTAGAAACAGGTACTAGAGAGGTTGAGGAGGCTGAAGTTGATGCAGAGGCTGACGGTGACAGTGAGGTCGTTGAAGATGCAAGTCCATGAAGACCAGCAGATGATAGCGAACAAGTACTCATTGCCCTGACAAGGGATTCTGTTGCAAGGTCTCCCCCCAGAGGTGATGCGACGGGATCCACGATAGTCATTGCTGTTTCTGACGAGATGTTGTGCTTTGTTGATTGGGTATCGCTAGTGTTTTGATCGGAAGACGTCGTGCATGTTATTTGAGCTCGAACTAGTCCAAGCCAGTGCATAAATTCAGGAGCGGTGTCGAAAACAAGTAAAAGTGAACGAGGCCGGTCGTCATGGAAAAGATGGATACCGATTCCTGCAGCGGCTGCAGCGGCAGCAGCGGCAGCAGCAGCCGGTGAGTGTGAGTGTGAGTGTGAATGTAAAGACTGCGACGATGGTGATGCCGTAGAGTTAGTGTGACTGGATGATTCTCTGCCATCCGTTGAAGCGGTATCTGCGTTTCGTTCGGTAACTTTTAGCACAAACCGTTGGCCAGCAATATCATCAGACGCATGAGCTACTGTTCTTCGTGTCAACAAGACCGCTGCTTCTGGAGTTGACCGTGCGTTTGGCCTTGAGCCATAGCGCAGCAATGCATCGGGTAGTAAAACAAATGTACGCGGCAATAGTGCGGAAAAAACATGACCATGTCCTCCAAAGCTGAATGTACCTGAGTGGGCGTGGACATCGGTCAAGAGCACAGCTGTAGCAACAGCACGTCTGGTCGCAGCTGCATACGGTAGTTTCTTCAGATTGTGAGTGTCTGCCGCCGGGATTACGACTCGAGTCACCGGCCGCGTAGGAGCAAAAGGGTCCACAATACTGGAAGGTACAGGCGATGCCCCTCGTGAAAACAAGGCGCGAAGTGGATTTCGTCGAGCGGTCGTGGATATAGAACTGGCTGAGCTCTGTCTCACGAGCGAATTGCTCGCTTGACCATCACTCACCATGATTTGAGCGCGGTATTCTTATTTTTCCTCTTACAGCCTTTTTATCGCGGATAATCTGTCCTTTCTTTATTTGAATCGACTTATTCACCCTTCGCGCCGCGCTGTGACCCGTTTGCCGCCGCAATCGCCGCGGCGTCTTTGCAACACATCGCCCGAATACGACTTGCTTAAATCTCGGGTCTCCAAAAAAATATTAAAGGAGATCAGCATGCTTTACGCCATAAAAACAGTACTGCATCTAATACATTGAACTCTTAAAGCAAATTGTATTCAAGGATTACTAAATCAGTACATGCAGCTCTACTTTACACATATATAGCATGGCGCGGATACGCAAATCAGGTACTGTGGCTTGCCCGTTCACAGCCCATCATTAGAGCTCTGTCGCTCAACCAACTCACCAACCACCTGGGTCTTGCGCTTCGTTGACCCAGACATTTCTTTCAGGCTTAAAGCGATATGTAGAGTCAATAGTGGTTGGTGCAATCTCTGATTCGCAATTTTTTTTTATTATTTTTGTTGGCACTCTGTGCGCTTTGATGCTGGATCAAAGTTTGAAAATGTGCTCAACAACCCACTAATCTCACATTGATCTGTTCTCAAACATCTCGACTGGAGGCATAGGTGACGCTTCGTAAGCTTTAAGTGTACTAGAGAAAATTTTCTTACAGACAGGGCTCCTACAGTCTTCTGAACAGCTAAAACTGGCTACATTAGGTCATGAAGTCAAGAAGGCTCGACGACAATACATGAGCATATTCTCAAAATTCTAAAGGACCCGGTCTGTATTAATCATTATTACCTGAGCGTCCACTTTGTCTAGAACTCGTCAAACGAGCAAGCTTCTCAAGAGAAGTCGAAACAACTGTGACTTGACATGCCTATCAGAACTGTAAACCAGATGCCAAGCCACAATCCTTCCAGACACGTCTCTTCACATATGAAGGTCAGATCAAATCAGATTTTGTCAGATCGCCTGAGCAGCCCATTTTTCGTCTTTTCTGTAGCGTTGATACGGACTTGTGTGCTGTGTTTATTTTTACTACCGTTTGTTCAGTTGTTCGGCTGTGTATGAGAGTACAAATCCTGCAAACTAAGTCCACCATTTCTCCACCTTTCCCCGAGTCTAAAGTTTGTGTGTAAAATTCACAAATCAGAGTCGGTCTCTGGCTCAGCGTCCGAGGGTTTCGACAACTTTAACTTTCTAATACTTCTTAATGTGTCTAGTCAAAATAAAGCCAACTTGCATGAATTCTGCGCCCGAGATACTTATGAATTCGTTAAACTGTAGAAAGCATTTTTGTTTTTAATGCCAGATAGCCTGTGAACTTAGCTGACCATCGCAATTTCTCAAAACTGCCAGCTGTCCATATAGTCTCTATGGTCCAGAATTATGTAGGCGGGAACAATGCGCCGCATATCGAGGGGGTAGATATTGAAAATAACCTTCATTTTATATAGCTGGTTATTTAGCATGCTATCTTTAATTTGCGCTTGCTTTAAAATCTTCATGCTTCGAAACGAAGCGATGTTCTTTTACTATGTAGTCGATTGCACTAATCGGATCACAAGTCTCACCTGCAATCTCGCTTGTATGGGAGTTACTACATATAGGCGAGCTCTAAGTTGCATCTAAGTAGCTAAGATGTAAAGATTGGCAAAGATTCAGCCAATTGTTTTAATTCCGGACGAACAACTAACAAATATAGTCAAGCTATCGTGACGGTCAATCAAATGTGAACATCAGTATTTTACCAGTTACCTAAATCTGCTCCTATTCAAGACTGCACTAATGAGTCATTTTTGGAAATTTTAAAATCTCGAACTGCGAAGCACTCGAGACGTAAAACAAATTATGTATCTCCGCAAGTTAACATACAGTATGCGTCCGAATCAGTATGCAGTCGAGAATCTTACTTGCTAAGGGATCACTTTCATTCCGAATGCGGAGAAATCACCTCTACTGCATCCATCATCCCTTGCGTACGTACCGTCAATGCATAAGTGGCGCTGTAATGAATGGATGGTGGCTGACTTAATCCAGTTTTGAAGCTCATCGATTGGCTGGGTTCGCATTAGTGCTTTCGAGAGCTATGTAGACTCAATAGGTTAGCGGTGCGAGATAAATTTGTTCTGACTCGCTTGAATTAATAAACTGATATATTTATAGGACTACATATTTGCAAGTGGGGTTAGTGTTCCCCATATACTTCAGTGAATGCTGTCGGTATAGAAACGCTCGGTTGATTTTAGTTTGCTCCAATCTATCCTATTTTACGCACAGGGCGCTATTGTATAAAAACTTCAAAGATAGTTCCTCAATAACTGCGCTGTACAAAGTCTCAGTATTACGACAAGTTAATGCCAATCTATAAATGATAGGACTGTTTGCTAATCAGCTACAACGCTCTTTCCTCTAATTGCGTAATTGAACAAGACAGAGAGCTCTCTTCCTTTCCTGTACGAGCTTTGAACTGGTTTGTATCAATCGTAAGCTAAATACTCTAGAAGAACATTCTTACAGTGTTTGATCTTATATACGCTTTTAGTGAATAGCAAGTGCCTAGGCAATCCAGCATTCCGCAAACAACAAAATAATATTGATAGTTCTTTAAACGAAAAGAGCTTTTTGATATTTTTTGCTCCCATCAACGTGATTATACAGAGTAAGTAATCAAGAATGCTGCAGGATGATTGACCATTCTAAAAAATTAGAAGTAGATCCTTTTTTTCGGATGTTGTGAGTGTGACGGATTAATAAATGTGTGCTCAGATACATTCAAACGAAAAGAGCCCTCAATACAATGCAACACTGCAAGTTATGCCAGACCATTGACTGAAGAAATTTGTAGTATTTCTTGTAGCATTTCTACCTCAGTATGGGCCAAAATTATCGTGTGAAGCAAAGACCGACTCCTTTGAAAACTTATATCAACTGCACAGTCCGTTTAAGCGCCTTCCAGATACTTTACTAACATTGTCCCTAATTTCGCGCGTGCTTCCCGGCGACCATAAACATTCTCAACTCGAAACAATTTTCCGTCTATTACAGTCTCCACATCATAAAACGCACGATTCTCTTTTTGTGTATATCTCAGTTGCGGAATTGGAATACCTAAAGTCAGACATAGCTCTCAATTTTGATATCTGTTAGCAAAAGCTGTAACTGGGGCAGGTGTGTACCAAACACATATCACTAGATAAGAAGCTTACCTTGGGCATGGACCAGACTGTTATCTTCTACTGACGATGTACTCGGAAACAGAAACGTAGAAGACTTTAATGGCTCCGGAAATTCACTTTTCACAGCGGGCTGACTTGAGTTCGCGTTTCCTCTATCAGCAGAGGTACCAACCGGAGAATCCCCTCTTTCTTCCCCATAAACTTGCTTTTCTAGCTTCTTTTGTATACAATGAGCCTCAAGTATGCTATCTATTTCATTCTGGCCACAAAGACTTTCCATGATCAAGTACGCGGTTTGATGTTTTGCCAGTTTCTTTGTAGAATAGCTCACTGTCGCGTTGCCATATCTGGTACCATTCACAGTTATAAAACAGGTAAATCTAATGAGATGTCTGTCGGCATGAGAAACATATTCGGGAGGCTCCATCATCCAAGATCTTGCAGTAGCAATCTCTAGACTCTTGTGTCAGCTTCAAGAGTCCCATACTTAAGCTACAAAGCACTTACCCATTAAATATCTCATCCAACTAATTGAGAGCACATCTGTGTCTTGATTATCTTGCGATTTTTGGCTCACTAGACTAGCTACATATGCTAACCCCTCTTCTGAGATAACGGACTTTGCTTCTTTCTTGGACAAAAATGAACCACCTGTAAAACTCTTGTTGTGTATTTTCAACAAAACTTCAAAACCAGCTCCAGGAATATCGGAATGAAATATGAACTGCGGCATGAATTCCGGTCCTAACTTTGCACAGTGTTCATACAGCAATGCAACAGAGTTCTTGTCATTCGTTGGAAAACTAGGCGTAGCAGTAGAGGAAGATAAATCTGCAAATGCCTTTTCCGTATAATTCTGTTGGAGTGGCTCCGGTTTGTCAAAAGTAGCCGCAGATTTCACAAACTTGATCGGTTCACGCTTTTTGTGATCCTTAGAATGTTGCTCATCTGAAAGGCAAAAAGAAGGATAAAGCGAAGTTTTCACAAATCCACCAAAACGAGTAGAAGGATTAAATAAACTCATGTTGGCTTCCTCCTTCGATTCTGCTTTGACCTCTACAGGAGAGTCTTCGTCCGTCAAATCGATAATTGGAACTGATCGTTTGTCGTCCTCATACACATCATCTTCAATCTTGATAATGCTCTCGCTTCTTGAAGTAGTATTTTTGGAATAAGATTTAAATAGCAAATCAATCTTGTTAAAATCTCTGGACATGATGCACAATCAGAACGCGTTAAATTCCGAGACTCTATGAACGCCTGTTGCTGTGAACGACTATGCTTTCTGTGAATTTTTTTCTTGGTAGTAAAATCCAAATCTACTCAGTCACAAAATAATTTCAATAAAATGTTGCTTGCTTCTCTGTTGTAATTAGCGGTGTCACATGAATCGAGTTGAGGCATACTCACGGCGAAAGACATAAGACATAAAAAATTAGCAAGCTCCTTTTCTGTAAAAATTACGCCTCCCACTTGTTACTTAAGGAGTTGAGCAGATCACCATGAGATAATGCAAGATTTATCTCCTGATCGTTGAACAGAAATTGAGTGATGGTGTAATTCTTATTGGATTGTCAAACTTAGCCAATAAGTGGACCAACGCAATTGAGCACCTTACACACAGACAGCAGCTTGAATAATACCTAGATTTGACTTTCGTTCTGAAAAAGTCACCAAACGGATACTGGCTTGAATCCGGTCTGACTCTATACCACATAAGTTTCTAGACTGTGAGCTTCTCACGAGCTTTAAAGCTGCTACGCGCCATGCGGCTTATGAAGTGAAGTTTCAAACTTATTTACGGTAAGATTCGACTCTCTCTTAAACGGCTCAATCCGTTTATGAGGTATCAAAGATACCTAAAAAGATTTGGTGGCTATGAGCATATATGCGAAACTGCGCGAAAGTTCGCATTTGTTAGAGCGCGATGCGTATGAGTATGATTTGGAATTAGAGAAGGAGGACTCAATACCAAGATCAACACAGATAGACAATATTTCTCAAGATGACTTGATCAGTCAGCTGCAAACAATTTTTTTGTCTCCATTGACTTCGTTTTCTGAGCAATGGCTACGCTTACTTCAAGAGTGAGAAACGTCTTTTTTTTGCAAGCAATACTTCGTGCTAATCGAATGACAGGCCGCCTTCTATGCCACATGATGTCCTGTATAATGAGCTCTATACTATTCCTAGTAGCCAGACTCGTTCTGTCACTAAATTCATACGTGCAGGCATAGATGGAGCAATAGTTGGCTCTGAAGAACAAACAAGCTCTCATCCGCTTGATGCCGACAATGCTAAGAACTCAAGCTCCTTTGCGCGTGCTCCTGCTTCGAAAGCTGATTTCGTTCGTGGTCGCTCAGGTTTTGTACCATTTGCTCCAGGTGGTTTAGACCCGTCGCTTGCTACTTCGGCATCGTCGATTATGGGTATTGGTGCGGGAGGTATCGTGAAACGAGATGAGCACGGACTTTTGAATACGGCCTCTGGTCTTCCGCGAGGACTCAACTTGAACACAGAAGCTAGTCTGCGCGATAAAATATCAGAAATCGAAGAGTCTTACGAGAAAGAAAGTTCTGAAATTATCATTGATGCTCCTCAGCCGAAGCGGGTCATTTCGCATCCCGTTACAGGTGACTCTATTGTCGTAAATGAAAGTGTTAACCGCGATATCATCGATGATTTACTACCAACTGAAACCGTGAAATCACTGCTTGATACTCCATTTGCTAATTCTAGAACGGCAGATTCACGCGCAACACGTGGAAAGGAATGGGCACATGTAGTTGACATCAATACCGATATTGTCAATTTTGAAGAATTGGTACCAAAAATGGCAAAAGAATGGCCTTTTGAACTTGATAATTTTCAAAAAGAAGCAGTGTATCATTTGGAACAGGGAGATAGTGTGTTCGTAGCTGCACACACGTCGGCAGGTAAAACTGTGGTTGCTGAGTATGCTATCGCAATGGCTACACGAAACATGACGAAAGCTATATACACATCGCCGATTAAAGCTTTGAGTAATCAAAAATTTAGAGATTTTCGTCAAATCTTTGATGACGTTGGTATTCTGACAGGAGACGTTCAAATTAACGCGCAAGCAACTTGTGTGATTATGACGACCGAAATTCTGAGAAGTATGCTCTACAAAGGTGCAGATTTAATTCGCGATGTGGAGTTTGTTATTTTTGACGAAGTACATTACGTCAATGATCTTGAGCGTGGTGTCGTCTGGGAAGAGGTCATCATTATGTTACCGGACCATGTTAAACTTATTCTTTTATCCGCGACCGTTCCAAATACGTTTGAGTTCGCCAGTTGGGTAGGAAGAACGAAGAAAAAAGACATTTATGTCATTTCAACACCTAAACGACCTGTACCCTTGGAGCATTTCCTTTGGGCTAATAATCAAATGTTCAAAATTGTTGATGCTGAAAAAAAATTTATCATGCAGGGCTGGTCTGATGCCCAACAAGCTGTAAACCCAATTAAGGAAATCAAGCCGTCTTCTCAAAATGGTGATGCCAGCGGTCGTGGAGGTCGTGGAGGCCGTGGAGGCCGCGGAGGTCGAGGAGGTGGATCTGGATCTAGAGGAGACCGTGGAGGAGGTGTTGTCTCACGCGGTGGCAAGCAATGGGCAGGAGGCAATTTTCGGCCCACCTTTGACAAGAATATGTGGCTGCGTGTTGTTCGTCATTTACACAAGCAGCAACTTCTTCCTGCTGTTATATTTGTCTTCTCTAAGAAGCGATGTGAGGAATATGCAAATACTCTTTCCAGCGTTGACTACTGTAATGCAAGTGAAAAAGCACAGATTCATATCTTCATTGAAAGTGCTGTCTGTAGACTCAAGGAAGAAGACCAGACGTTGCCGCAAATTCGAAGAATGAGAGAACTTTTATCGCGAGGAATTGCAGTGCATCACGGCGGATTGCTACCCATTGTAAAAGAGGTTGTTGAAATCCTTTTTGCAAAAAGTCTTGTCAAAGTTTTGTTTGCCACTGAGACCTTCGCGATGGTAATGTTAATATTTGTGGAACGATTTTTATAGCGCTAACAGAATATCTTAGGGTCTAAATCTTCCGACTCGTACTGTGGTGTTTTCAGGAACCAGAAAGCATGATGGCAGATCATTTAGAGATTTATTGGCTGGCGAATATACACAGATGGCTGGCCGAGCTGGTCGTCGGGGTCTTGATACTACTGGAACAGTAATTATAGCTTTTGCAGGGAAGGAGGCTCCAGATGTACCCTCGCTGAATAAGATGATTCTTGGGCCACCCACGAAATTACAGAGTCAATTTCGCTTAACATATAACATGATTCTGAATTTATTACGTGTCGAGGCATTGAAAGTGGAGGAGATGATTAAACGATCGTTCAGTGAAAATGCTTCCCAAAGACTTATTCCGGAGCACGAACAGAATGTTAAAGCGTCGGAAGCTACGCTGCGAAATTTCAAGCGTGCCGAGTGTAGCGTCTGTGATTCCGACCTACAAGAATGCCACGATTCCTTGATTGAATGCCATGAGCTGATGAATACAATGATTAGCGCAGCTTGCGACACGCCTGTTGGACGTAGAATGATCACCAATCGCAGATTGGCAGTGGTTCAGACTGAAGAGTCTACCCGTACTGTATGTGTGATTGTCGGCATGAACGCTGCTCGACAAACATTTCATTGCTACGGCTTATTTGCAGGAGGGGGAATCCAACAGAAGAAACAAAAGGAAGAGAAGGATTTGATACCTTTTGTCCCAACAATACCTCATATATTTGACAAGATGAAAGTTACGGGTCAGCTTGTGGAACGAAACATTCCAATGTCATCCGTCGAAATGGTCTGCAAAACTACGATCAATGTAAGTGATTTCATGCACCTTCACTGAAGATTTCGAGTCTAACTATTATATAGCTCGATCTTGTGGGCATACAGCGCAAGGATCGACAGGTAATCAATGACTTGCGTAATGAATTAAGGAATTGCGGGAAACGCATATATGAAGATCTGGATTGGAACAAAGTGCGAAGTGTAAAGATTACCGAAAACTATGCCAGAATCAAGGAGCTTCGACAAAACATCGCTCATTTTAAGTCTGTTACATGTCCAGATTTTGTTCAACATGTAAGTGCTCCTTCTTCGGACGTGACAAATAAGCTGATACAATTAGTTTGCATTAATCCGAGAGGAATCCTTGCTGAAGAAGAACATTGCGGAATTAAAGCAAGCTATTTCTGATC
This sequence comes from Myxozyma mucilagina, assembly GCA_030571435.1. NCBI lineage: Eukaryota > Fungi > Ascomycota > Lipomycetes > Lipomycetales > Lipomycetaceae > Myxozyma > Myxozyma mucilagina. The sequence continues at coordinate 33,825 of JAJLXV010000094.1, forward strand.
AGAACTTAGAGCTTCTTCCTGATTACGAACAACGTATTGAAGTGCTTAAAGACCTTGGATTTATTGATGAGAGGCTTAACGTAGAGCTCAAGGGCCGTGTGGCTTGTGAAGTATGAACTGTTTGGGACTCTTAAGTGCAGTACACTAACGTCGATAGATCAATTCTGGACACGAACTAATCGTCACTGAACTCATACTGGAAAACTTTTTGGCCGAATACGAACCAGAAGAGATTGTAGCACTCCTATCCTGTTTTATTTTTGAGGAGAAAACGTCTAATGAATTGGGCACGATCACACCACGATTAGATGAAGGAAAAGCAAAAATTCTATCTATTGCTGCTCGCGTGAACGAAGTTCAAAATGCTCATCAAATATCTGTGCCAGAAGAATTACTTTTTGATCCAGAAAACGCACAGAAGAGATTTGGACTAATGGAGGTCGTCTATGAATGGGCGCGTGGAATGCCATTCAACCAGATTACTGGGCTTACAGATGTTCTTGAGGGGACTATTGTCAGAGTCATTACCAGATTAGACGAAGTCTGTCGTGAAGTGAAAACGGCAGCTAGAATAATTGGCGATCCAACTCTCCACGCAAAGATGGAACTGTCTCAAGAAAAGATCAAGCGAGATATTGTATTTTGTACCAGTCTTTATCTTTAATAGCTCAATGCAGATGAATATTACACTGGCCCGATAAATCGGACTCAGGGGGCAATATGTGCGGCTTTGAATAGAAAGTTTAAATCATGAAATAGCTTTTACCAACTGGAACACTATATTTTGATAATCAAAACTGTATTATAGAGATTTTATTCTTTCATATCTAAATATGTTCTGTAGTTTTGAATACAAGATATGCGAAGTCCATAAAAGATCTATGTGCTTGAGAATCGTTTCCCGACTTAGTCAAATGCGCTGGATATTATCTGCCTGAGATTCGATCATGGTGTAAGTGTCAAATAAGTAAACATGACTTCGCTCGCAGAATGTAGTGAAGTTTGCGGGTTAATGGCTAATCTACAACGCTACGCTTCTTTCCTCAGTCATTCTCAAATTTAAATTAAAGAGGATTAACTACTATTGCTCAATAATAGATTAGTGAAATTTTGCAACGCAGTGAAAGCGGATTCAACACCAAGACGTCGATCGTCAACCCAGCTTTACTGATACGTACCCCTTAAAAACATTTTTTTTGTGTCTTCGCAGAATTCTGTCTACTCAATTCTATCGATTGTGGTCTACCTTTAGATTGCTTTAAACACGCTTTATATATCGCTGAGACTATTGCCTTTAATTGAGGTCAATATTCTGAGTAGAGGCTCAATTTTTCATTATAAGGTGTCTCAATAGGAGCGTGATACCTGTCTCTACGTGCAGCGAGTGATATTTGATTCGATCAGTTATGGACGTGAACGGGCTGCATCAATGTTTTGCGTCCACTTTGGATGCCGATATCAATATTCGAAGACATGCGGAGTTACAGCTGAATGAAGTATGTTTGTTGCTATTTGCACTCGAGCCGTCTGCTTAATGCCAACCGTTCTGTAGCAACATATGCATTGGGTTGTATGTCGTCTATAATACATTTGTTAATAAGATTTTAGGCTAGCGCTGCTCCTGGATTTATTGGGGCTTGCCTGGATATAGTACAGGCCCAGCCTTTTGGAACTGTGCAAATTTCAGGTAAGGAAGTTTGAACTATGGCACGACTTTATGTAACTGATCCGACTTGACTCTAGCTGTTGTATTTCTGAAGAACAAGATTATCAGAAACTGGGACCACAAAGAAGCTTCTGTGATTATTGCTGAGACTGAAAAACCTGCTTTCCGGGAACGGCTGATTCCTGCTATCATCACTGCCGCTCCTCAAACCCAGCAGCACCTCATTCAAATACTCAATCGAGTCATTACCTTTGATTTCCCTGAAAAATGGCCTACATTCCTGGAGCACATGATGCAGCTTTTGCACTCTCAAGACGTTCAGCATATGCATACGGGTTTAATATGTTTGAGTGAGGTTTGCAGTGCTTACAGATGGAGAAACCATGAGGCCAGGGCTCAATTGGACCCAGTGCTGGAGAACGCTTTTCCGAGGGCTGTGCAAATTGGTGCAAGTATCATCGCCGAAAATAGTGCCATTGCTGGGGATATGATGAGATTGATAACCAAAAGTTATCGCTCGGCTATCTATGTAAGATTCTGGTTGTTGATTGATTTGGTGTACGGCTTATTGACCTTCAAAATTTAGACGGAACTATCTCCTCGATTGCAGGACCAAGCTTCTTTGTTACCATGGGGTAATCTTCTTCTTCAGGTTGTTGCTAAAGATCTGCCATCCGAGGCTGTACCTGAAGATGAAGACGACAGAGAGCAGAACCAGTGGTGGAAAGCTAAGAAATGGGCACACCGTGATCTAAACAAGCTGTTTGAAAAGTGCGTCATTTGATATTATTGTTGAAACGAGCTACTAATTTCTTCAATTTAGATATGGTGATCCAACATCCCTTACAGATACAATGGCCGAATACACCGATTTCTCAAAAGCATTCGTCGCGAATTTTGCTCCCGAGATTCTCAAAGCCTATCTTCATCAAATTGAGAAGTGGGCTGGAAAGACTTTGTGGCTCAGTAAGCCCGTCCTTAATTCGATCATCGAATATTTTGATCATTGTGTTCGAACCAAGATCACTTGGGATATTCTTAAGCCTCATATTGAAAGTCTGGTCGCGCACGTCATCTTTCCCTTGTTATGCTTGACTTATGAAGATATTGAGTTATTTGAAGAAGAGCCTGTAGAGTATATTCACAAGCGATTAGATTATTTTGAGGAAAATGCTTCACCCGACATCACCGCTACCAACTTCTTAGTGACGCTGGCTGAGCGTAGAAGAAAGGCAACCTTCAATACCATCCTTGCGTTCATCAACGGAGTTGTGGTCGCTCAGCAGCAGCATGCTACTGACGACAACTACGCCAGACAAAAAGAAGGTGCTTTGAGGATGATAGGCTCGTTGTCTCATATCATTTTGGGAAAGAAAAGTCCGGTTGCCGGAATGATGGAGTCATTTTTTGTTGCTCATATATTCCCAGACTTTCAAAGTCCATTTGGATTCCTCAGGGTTCGTGCCTGTGAACTTCTTAATCGATTTTCGGATGCAGAGTTCAAAGACCCGAACAACATCAGTTTCATTTACTCCAGCATTACAACTTGCTTGAACGACAAATATCTCCCAGTGCAGGTTGAAGCAGCTCTTGCACTCCAACCTTTAGCCAGACTTGACACAATTCGCAATGCTTTGTCGCAGAACATCAAGGCGGTCATGGCCAAGTTAATGGAACTCACTAAAAAGATTGACATGGACCCACTTATTGGAGTCATGGAGGAGTTCGTTGAGATGTTTTCCGAACAACTCGCTCCGTTTGCTGTTGAACTTGCTGAGCAACTCCGTGACCAGTTTTTGCGGATTCTTGCTGACATTGTTGAGAAATCGAATGTTAGTCCCGACAAATTCAATGAAGTTGACTACGGTGACTTTGATGAGAAAACAATGGCTGCTTTGGGAATTATCACTACATTAAGTACGCTCTTACTTAGCTTGGATAACTCCCCTGATCTGGTGGTACAAATTGAGCATGCAATCACTCCCGTCATCGCTGCAGTTCTTGAAAATAAGCAACTGGACATGTACGGGGAGATTTTTGAATTAATCGATTCGAGTAGCTACTGCTTAAAACGAATCACGCCAAATCTCTGGGGACTGTTTAGTCTTATCCACAATTCTTTCAAAGACTCAGTTGACTACTTTGACGAGCTTCTCCCTGCTTTGGAAAATTACGTCACATATGGAGCTCCGGAGATGAAGAGCAATCCGGCTTATATTGATGCTATGGTTGACATGATTAACACGGTTTTCACAAGCGATGATCGTTTGGGCGTGACGGATCGAACCGATGGATGCAGACTTATCCAGACTATGCTTTTACACTTGAAGGAAGATCTTGATCGATTTTTGCCTTACTTCATCGGATTAGCTATGGACCGACTTGGTGCAAGCGAAGGAACCGAACTGAAGAACAAGACGTATTTTGTTGGTTTGATCGAGATTGTGATCAACTGTATTTACGCCAATCCTGTGTTATCATTCCATATATTAGAAGAACGAGCACAGACAGCTCATTTTTTCAATCTATGGTTTAGCAATATTGCAAGTTTCACTCGTGTTCATGACAAGAGATTGTCTGTTATGGCTATTTTATCAATCTTGGTACTTCCAGATGCAAGCGTGCCAGAGTCAATCAGACCGGGTCTTCCTCAATTGATTCATGGATTACTCCAGTTGTTACAGACACTACCTGCTGCAATTGAGAAGCGCGAGAAACTCACTAAACAGTTCGAAGGTGAAGGCGCTAACTATTATGCGTTTGACAATCTCAACACGGGTGATTGGGACGACGAGGAAGATGACGGAGAGGAAGAAGATACTGGAAAAGACGAGTACCTGGAGTTCTTGGGTAAAGAAGCGCTTCGGTTGGAGCAGCAGAAGGGAACTTTTGACGATGATGAAGACGGATACGATGATGATGGACTAGAAGAAGAGACTTTGTACGAATCACCTCTGGATCGCGTCAACGTCTACATTGTTTTCAGAAACGTTTTTATGACTCTACAGCAAGACGCTTCTCGAAGCGAACTTGTATCCAGAGAGTTAAGCGCTGACGAGCGCGGCTTGGTTGAGACAGTTATACAACAAGCGTACAAGGACGAGACCGAATTGGCTGGAATAGCACAGCAGCAAGTACCTCAAGCGCAAGCGTGAAAGCGGTAGCTGGTCTTTGTGTTTGAGACTGACGACGGGAATTAGAGATAGATTTACATCTGTTCGAAACGAAGAACAGCGCATTACGTTCGGGATGGAAAAAGCTTTACTATTAGGCAGATTATAAAAATTGTTTTTGTTGTTTTTATTCTTTCGTTTTGGAACGAAGAGCTTACTAACAAACGTTTTGTTCTGCTTTCATTCTTATTATTGATTAACGCGTTTTATGATTGTTTGATTGATTAGACGGTAGCAAGTTACTTACTGCGCATCGTTGCTGCTTACGCATATTGTTATTTCATATTACATGTAAATGAAGTATATAAAATTCTACGACTGATACAAGCCTTAAAATGATCGTATCAAAATCAGCAAAAACTTCAGCAAACCCCTCTACCCCTATTCAATTTATGGCATTAGAGATTCATTAAGACTTATCTAAATGTATATTTATTCAATAACATTAGATAACATTAGAGACTCATTAAGTAGCATTCAAAGGCAGACGACATAAACAATTTAAAGTGGTGAAATCTTCGCAAACACCAAACCTATTATACACATGTCACATACTAAAACCAAAAAAAACACAGACATTCGCACGCACAGCGGTAAACACAAATGAAAGGAGAACACAAACTGGAATCAGGCTATTTATAAGTCGTCAAAGCTTCGCCAGCTTTCACGAATAAGTTCCCATTGTTCAGAAGAGTCCATACCAAGTGCTCCTATTTTTGCGTTACCGTTCACACCATTTATAGCACCATCAGAAAAGTTGCCTGCCGATTTGCGATGGTCTTTTCGTTCTCGAATAACATATTTCTCTAGAAGTCCTTCGACGGTCCAAATAATGACAAGCGCGTCGTCAGAAGCCCAGCCAAGAATTCCTTGGCCAACTCTTTCATCGGAGATTCGAGTTGAAACAAAACTCCATTCACCAGAGAAGTATCTAGGTAAAAGAGGTACTTTTGAGAGAATATGCCGCCGGTTGCTTGAGCCAGATAGCGGAGAAGTGTCGAAGATATGTAGCGTATCTTTGTCTGACAATAATGCTAAACGATTGGAAGAAGGAGAAAAGGAGAGCGAATGAATTACAGCACGATCAATACCTCGTCGGAATTCATGAAGGAGGGTGGTGTTTGCAGTGGAATGTATACGAATTATAGTACCCGTTTCAGATGCACTAGCAATCAATGACCCGTCATGACTAACAGCAAGACATTTTATTTTGCCTTTATGAGCGCGGACTATTGAAATCAAATTTCGATCTTGACCCTGCGGAGATAAGTCCACAATTTGAATATGACCTTCGGTGAGTCCAGGAAACACGAGTTTATTGTTTTGCAGCGCACATATTCCTGAAGGATTATCAATAGTTTCATAGACGGATAATCGGACTGGTGGTGATGAGAATACATAGACATAGATCTTGCTTCGTAGACAAACAATGATGCGAGTACGTGAGAGGAGTACTTGGAGAACAGGGGATAGAAATTCAAGAGATAGAGCAGCAATATTCTTAAGATCATCCCATATGATGACCTAAAACCAGCGTTAGTAAAGCGTTAGTAAATATAGATCTATGAAAACAATCTGATATAATACTTTATTCTGAGGGTATTTGGGTGTGCGCCCACCGCCTACCAAAGCCAGATAGTTGGTCCTGTGTAGCATCTGGACGATTCCGATTCCGCCATCAGCAAACTCTGATAACGCAATTGTCAGATCCACACAGAGATTCACAGTTTTATACAGACAAAAATACCTCTTTTCACTCTCCGCTCCATAGGGTCTGTGTTGAACACTTGGAAGCCATGCTCGTGGCCGACAGCGAAACACTCTTGATCTTGATTAAAAGCGGCGCAGAGCAGACGTGCACGCGACGATGCATTCGTATTTAGAGGTTTATGAAGATTCATCGCACAGCCAAATCACGTCTTCACAGACCTACAGATCTAAAATCAGAACTGCAAAGAGAAGCAAAAACGCAAAAGAAGAGGAGTGCACTAAACTGATAACGTGCACTTCTCGAGGTTCCTTTGGGACTTTCTGTGTCACCAGTATCACGTGCGCGTTGCGGCTGTGAACTGTTGCTCGTCAAAAGTGCGAAAGAAGCGACGCGTAAACAAACAATATTTCGCGTCTACTGAAAAGCGGAATGGGACTCTGGACGGACTTTTTAGACGCAGCGTCTACTTCTCGGACACTTACGACGCGAACTATTTTGATAATAGGTACGATTTCAAATTTCAAAGAGATAAGTTCGCAATACTGACACTATGATGTAATAGGAGGTTCAGCGGCAGCACAGCGCACATTTATACAACAATTGGTGCAATCAGCAAGCAATACGGCATATTCAGTTCAAGGCACATACGATATATTACGAAACGATTATGCGGTTGGATATTTATATCTTGATATTATCGACAAAGATCAAGAAGGTAAGCTGCATACCTTAAGGACTATATTAGCTTCGTTCTAACTGCTTGAAGAATTGATTCTTCGCTTGAATATCTACACAGTGTCAAAAGCGTTTAAGGAACATGCGAATTTGGTCATTAGTATTTTAAAACGCAAAGACATCAGTTTTGAGAACCTGTTTGTCACAATTATTTGCGATTGGGAAGAGCCAAGGCGATGGGTTCGCGATCTTGCGCATTGCATCCTATTTCTTAGAGATTCTGTGTTTCCAGAATTGGATCCAGCCGAGTTTTCTTCTGGTTTTAGTAAATGTATGAAAGCAGAGCACTTTTGTTGTCTTTTTTAAGTTGACATTTTTTAGGCTCAGAAAGATTTAAGAGACTAAGTAATGTCTCATTCACAGAAACATTTCATGTCAGTGGCAGTACAACAACGATAGATCTGCCTTTAGGTAAAGGCGAATTTGATGCTCCATTAGGAGTAGAAATTATGGTCGCGGTAATGAATTCAGAGAGGACCGACGTTCTCGAACGAATTTACGGGAGAAAAGATGATGAGTTTGATTTCATTCAACAGTTTTTACGAACTATTCTTTTAAAGCGTGAGTTAAAACAAATCAAAGAAGACAGATCTACTCGAACTAACTTTATAGACGGTGCATCTTTGATCTACCTCTCTTCGGACTCCAAAACACTGTTTCCATTTATATTTTACCTTCTTTCCCCATCGATTGACACCGACAGAGCAAAAAATTTAGTCACAGAGGCGGCTCGACTAGTCAAACCAAATGTAATACAACGAGATGCATTGTTGATACCATCCGGATGGGACTCATGGTCGAAAATTCTTGTAATTAAGGAAGATTTCGACGTGGAAGGAGTGTCTAGTAGTTGGCAGAATGATGTTTTACAGGATGATGGTGATATGGAAGCTGTGATCGAAGTCTACGAAGATGTAGTGCACGCGTTCGGAGGCTCTCGAGAGGCAAAAACTGACAAAACCACAGCACTCGAAATTGAAAGCATTAGCGCACAGGATTTCTTAAAACAAAAGCTTGCAGATTTGAATAGCATAGAATCAAAAAGCAGTTAATAAAGATTAAGTTATAAAATAATGACGAACAACACAAAAGGAAAGCTCATAAAATTGACAATAATTAACCCTGATGCACGTGATGTAGTAGGTAAGGGCTTCTTGCGTGCTGATAACTGCGTAAGGCCAGATTCTACCGCTCAGTCCGAGCTTTATCATCCGTCACCACGTTTTCCTCTTTTTTTTTCTTGCTCCCCAGAGTGTCTTCACGGCCTTTGTCTTCCGTGTCTTTTCTCTCCTTTAATACCATTTTTTTACAAGGCCGACTAAATAAATAAGTCAAAATGGGTATGTTTGCCAGCCTTATCATTTATTTGCTGTTTCGAGAGTCTCGATTTAAGATTTGTGCAAATGAGAAGATTTTGGTGGACTGATGCTAATATTTTTTTCTTCTAGTTAACTTCACCGTCGACGTATGTATCCGATTAGAACAGACCCGCTTTGTTTCCAGATAGCTCAGAACGAATTTTTTGTGATGAATTCTCGAGTTTCATCGGCAGAAGCAAAGATTTTTTCGGACTTTTTTTCTGACAAATTTTAACAGCAAATCCGTGCCCTTATGGACAAGGTCACCAATGTTCGGAATATGTCCGTCATTGCCCACGGTATGTTTCCAATTGATTTACATCTAAAACATTTGTGAACACGATCGGTTTGCAATTTTTTCTATGTTTTCCTGTCAGGCGATCGGCGTCAAATGCAAACTCCGATCGGTGTTCAATAGGCTTAGTACATATTTGCTAACAATGCTGTCTAGTCGATCACGGCAAGTCCACCCTTACTGACTCTCTCGTCCAGAGAGCCGGTATTATCTCAGCTGCCAAGGTTGGTTTCTATTCTGTTTGCACATCATCAACTGAATGTAAGGCTGACCTTTATGTTTATAGGCTGGTGAGGCTCGTTTCACTGATACCCGTAAGGACGAGCAGGACCGTGGTATTACCATCAAGTCCACTGCTATCTCTCTTTACGCTGAGATGACCGACGATGATGTTGCCGACATCAAGCAGAAGACTCAGGGAAACAACTTCTTGATCAACTTGATTGACTCTCCCGGTCACGTTGACTTCTCTTCTGAGGTTACTGCTGCTCTTCGTGTCACTGACGGTGCTCTTGTCGTCGTTGACTGTGTTGAAGGTGTCTGTGTCCAGACCGAGACTGTCCTTCGTCAGGCCCTTGGTGAGCGTATCAAGCCTGTTTGTATCATCAACAAGGTTGATCGTGCTCTTCTTGAGCTCCAGGTCACCAAGGAGGACTTGTACCAGTCTTTCGCCCGTACCGTCGAGTCCGTTAACGTTATTATCGCTACCTACTTCGACAAGGCTCTTGGTGACTGCCAGGTCTACCCTGAGAAGGGAACCATTGCCTTCGGTTCCGGTCTTCACGGATGGGCTTTCACTGTCCGTCAGTTCGCCATCCGTTACTCCAAGAAGTTCGGTGTCGACCGTGCTAAGATGATGGAGCGTCTTTGGGGAGACAACTACTTCAACCCTGCCACCAAGAAGTGGACCAAGAACGGCACTGACGCCAAGGGCAAGCCCCTCGAGCGTGCTTTCAACATGTTCATTTTGGACCCTATCTTCCGCATATTCGATGCCATCATGAACTTCAAGAAGGACCAGATCCCCGTCCTTTTGGAGAAGCTTGAGATCAACCTCAAGGGTGACGAGCTCGAGCTTGAGGGTAAGGCCTTGTTGAAGGTCGTTATGCGCAAGTTCTTGCCTGCTGCTGATGCTTTGATGGAGATGATGGTTCTTCACCTTCCTTCGCCCGTCACTGCTCAGGCTTACCGTGCCAGCTCCCTTTACGAGGGACCTGACGACGATGAGTGCGCCATTGCCATCCGTGACTGTGACCCTAAGGGACCCCTTATGCTTTACGTCTCCAAGATGGTTCCCACCTCCGACAAGGGTCGTTTCTACGCTTTCGGTCGTGTCTTTGCTGGTACCGTCAAGTCTGGTATGAAGGTCCGTATCCAAGGACCCAACTACACCCCTGGTAAGAAGGAGGATCTTTTCATCAAGGCTATCCAGCGTACCGTTCTTATGATGGGACGTTTCGTCGAGCCCATTGACGATGTTCCCGCTGGTAACATTGTCGGTCTTGTTGGTGTTGACCAGTTCTTGCTCAAGTCTGGTACTTTGACCACCTCTGAGACTGCTCACAACTTGAAGGTCATGAAGTTCTCCGTCTCCCCTGTCGTTCAGGTCGCTGTTGAAGTCAAGAACGCCAACGACTTGCCCAAGCTTGTTGAAGGTCTTAAGCGTCTTTCCAAGTCTGACCCTTGTGTCTTGACCATGATGAACGAGTCTGGTGAGCACATTGTTGCTGGTACCGGTGAGTTGCACTTGGAGATTTGCTTGAAGGATCTCGAGGAGGACCACGCTGGTGTTCCTTTGAAGATCTCTGAGCCCGTTGTCACTTACCGTGAGACTGTCTCAGCCGAGTCCAGCATGACTGCTCTTTCCAAGTCGCCCAACAAGCACAACCGTATCTTTGTTAAGGCTGCTCCTCTTGATGAGGAAGTCAGCTTGGCCATTGAGAGCGGCAAGGTTTCGCCCCGTGACGATTTCAAGATCCGTGCTCGTGTTCTTGCTGACGAGTTCGGCTGGGATGTTACTGATGGACGTAAGATCTGGTGTTTCGGACCTGACGGATCTGGCCCTAACCTTGTTGTTGACCAGACCAAGGCTGTTCAGTACCTTAACGAAATCAAGGATTCCGTTGTTGCTGGATTCCAGTGGGCTTCTAAGGAGGGACCTATCTTTGGAGAGAACTTGCGTGGAGTTCGTGTCAACATTCTCGATGTTGTTCTCCACGCTGATGCTATTCACCGTGGTGGTGGACAGATCATTCCTACCATGCGCAGAGTTGTGTACGCGTCTACACTTCTTGCTGAGCCCCGTATCCAGGAGCCCGTTTTCTTGGTTGAGATTCAGTGCCCTGAGAACGCTATTGGAGGTATCTACTCTGTTTTGAACAGAAAGCGTGGACAGGTCTTGTCCGAGGAGCAGCGACCGGGTACTCCATTGTTCACTGTCAAGGCTCACTTGCCTGTCAACGAGTCTTTCGGATTCACTACCATTCTCCGACAGGAGACTGCTGGACAGGCTTTCCCCCAGATGGTTTTCGACCACTGGCAGACTATGAACGGATCTCCTTTGGATGCCACCACCAAGCCTGGACAGATTGTTACCGAGGCCAGAAAGAGACACGGAATGAAGGAGGTTGTTCCTGGATACGAGGAGTACTACGACAAGCTGTAAACGGGATTTGGGGAATCAAAGTTTGTTTATCAGAGTTGTTGAAGCAGGAACAGTTTTCTTTATTTCGATTTTTCTAGTTGTTTGTTGTTTTTTTCTATACAAAGGGAAGAAAGTAAGAGACGGGTAATTTGAGTTAATGATAGGTTTCTTGTTACTATGAAGCAGAGGGCGGAGAAGAAAGAAGTAGTATAGTAGTCAATGAGAAACTTAGTTACGTGTCGATTAAGATGAGGTATTTTCAAAGTAGAAGTATGCACAAGAATAACGAGGAACTCCAGATAGACCGTGTAGAGAAGCAAGAGTAGCAGAGGTGAAGATCAGGTGGTGCCGGTGGATGCCGGTGGAGGGGAAGACGAAGGATAGACGCAGGAGCAGTGGATGAGCCCGTTGGCGCGCGCCTGTCTGCGGTCGTTCTCCTTTGCCCAGTACTCTTGTCTGTAGAGCTCCCATTCCTCGCGGACGGCGGGCGGGAAGGGTTTGGGAAGCATCACGAGGGAGACGAGGTCGCCGCCGGGGGGTTTGTAGTGGTAGCAGAAGTAGTGGTACCGGGGCAGTCTCGGGCCAACGGCGGGTCCGGGTCCGGGTCCGGTGGCGGACGAAGACGATGCCGACGAGGACGAGCGACGGCGGCGGTGGTGGTTCTGGTTTTGGCTTGTGAGAGGGTGTGTTTGGGACGACGCAGGGGCAGCAGCAGCCGCGCCGCCGAGCAAAGGCGGGGGCGGTGGGGGCGGCCGGTAGTACAAGCGATACAGCAGCACGCGGGCGTAGCGCACGGCGAGCGCGAGCGGGGAAGACGCGGGGTGCTGCGGGATGACGACGAGGCGCATATTAAACTGGCGCAGGCCCTTGTTTGTGTTTGCGACGAACCGGCGCGGGCGCACGATCGTCTTCTCGTACAGCCCGGACATGTAGAACAGCGCGAGCGTGACGACGCCCAGCGCGAACGCGAGCCGGTGCAGCGCGCGCACGTGCGAATACACCGACGGACTCGCGAGCCCGCGATGGTAGAAGAACGCAGACCAGAGCACGGCAGCGGCCAGGAAGAGCAGGTACTTGCGCCGACGCGAGCGCAGCATCACGTGCTGCTGGCGGAGAGACTCCTCGAGGATGAGCATGCTGCGGTAGATCTGCGGCGGCGCGGCCGGGATCGCGTCGAGCGGGTCGCCTGCGTCTCGCTCGCCGCGCGTCATTGTTTTGTTTTGTTTTGTTTTGTTTGGGCGGGTCTTGCTGGTTGTTGGCGTAACAACTAAACTAGGCTGGACTTAGTCGACTTGACTTGACTTCACTACACGAGGTCGCCAAGAGCTAAATAAACCCTAACCAGCTTACTTGGGACTAGGGTTTTCAGTCTTCTTTTGCCCTGAAATTGAAATTTGTCTGCTCCTGGCTTTTTATTTTATTGCCTCGCCTAATGAAGCCGCCGCACGACCACAAGAGCATAAATACAAGCCCTGTCGCCGCTCTTCGCGCGCGCGCGTCGTGATTGTTATTTTAAGGCGCGTAAGGCAGCTTGTTTGTCAATTAGAATATAAATCGCAGAAATAACGTACCACGGACAGCACATCGCAATTGCATACAGAAAATAATGTCGGATCGCGAGACTTCTTCTGACGACTTATCTCTTCCAAAAGCAACCGTTCAGAAAATTGTGTCGGAAATAATACCCAACGACCTTGTGTTTTCCCGCGATGCGCGAGACGCGTTGATCGAATGCTGTGTTGAGTTTATCGGATTGATCTCAACCCAGGCGAACGATATTGCGGAAATCGAGACAAAAAAGACAATCGCGTCAGAGCACGTTATTAAAGCGCTCCAAGAGCTCGGGTTTTCGGATTACATTGAGCCTATTCGTGAAGTCATTCAGGAGCACCGCGAGTCTCAAAAGGTATTGTGCACAAATCTATCTTATATAAATAGTACATAGTGCTAACAGAGACTACAGCAAGGACGAGAGCGGAAAATCGGAAAACTAGAAGCATCAGGAATGACAGAGGAAGAGCTGTTGCGTAAACAAGAAGAGCTGTTCGGGCTCGCGCGGTCGAAATTACAGCAAGATGAAGCTGTCTAATTTAATGGTCATCGGGTGTAAATTAAGAATTAGTCATTTTTTGGAGTTCAGGATCGGTTCTTTCAATTATTTTCCATGTATTTTATTTTTAATCTAATTGTTTTTAACTTGTCTTTCTTCTTAATTGCTTGAAATTTGTAAGTGTTCTAATTTGTTTGGTCTGACGCGCTTTAACGTGACATCATCATGCACCAAATAGATGAAATCACACAACCAACCTCCTTCTTTCTCCAGATCGTGTTACCCAGACACACAATTAAACTCACCACAATTTACTAAAAAGAAGAACTCTATTCACTACATATATATATAGCTATATGTAAGATGAGTCATCATCGCGTTGTGCGAGCTTGGAAATTCTAATCCTGTAAACATTCGATCGGCGCCGCTGTATGACGTCGAAACCCAAATTCCTCCATCGTCTGACGTCTTTTGTCATTTTCTCACATGTATTTAAACCATTGCTTGTTCCTCCCTTGTCTTTTTGTAAACAGATTTAAATCTTCACACTTTTTTATAATTCAGTGTATTCGTTTATTACTTATTCTTATTTCGTCACTGTATATATTGCATAACAATGCCTTCGGTACGTTACTGGTTATGATCCCTGATCTCTCTTTCAAATTCAACTAACACCCACTTAGACCGCTAGCAAAGTTTTTTACAAAGGCGCCGAGGAAGACTTCGTCGTTGTAATCGCATCAGTTGAAGCCTATCAAAAATACAAAAAAGACCAAAGCTCAATTCCACTTGTTGATGTAGTTGAAGCATTCAAGATCTTTGTCACTCATCGCGGTGGATCACAAGGAATTCTCGATCAAGCGTCAAAAGCATCGCTGGAAAATGAATTTGGAACGTCAAATGTTGATGATGCTATTAAACAGATTTTAATCCGTGGTGAAGAACAGGAAGGTAAAGGGTTTAATGCAAAGGGTTGGGATTCAAAGAATGATTCAATGGGTCCTGCCTATGTTGGTCATTAAGTTTTAATCATTCTTTTGTTTTTGCTTTTACTGGGTTACATATTTGTTTTGTAAGGAGTATAGGCTCTTACTTTATTGCATTGTATTATTATTATTACTAAAAAGAACAAGGTTATCATGACCATTATTATCCGGTCTAGTAAATATATTCATATACTTTGATCTCGTCAACCGTTAAACTTCCCACTTTGAGCTATTTTTCTTTCACCCGTAAAGAGCCTAGACTCATTGCCATTAATTTATCGCTCAACTTCCTCATCCCAGTTAAATTTGCAACATCTGAATTGCCATTGTTAATACTACTTGTACCTTCATCTTTTCCTCGCAGCTTTCGATTGACAATTACATCAGCCGCTTTCCTTCTTACTATAGTTCTATACTCATCTTTCTTCTCCTTCACTCCCCAGTTTTCAATACCATCATACTCTGAAGAATCCCAACTAGTACCGAAATACTCACTAGCATTCGCAGAACTAATCGACGAACTAGACGCACTTCGCCGCGCAATCCCAGCCGCGATACTTCCAACTCCTGAGATTCTTCGAACGAGATTCGTCACCCTTGCTGAGTTTGTGCCGTGCTTTACACATAGCTCTTGCGCGAGCGGAAGGACGTCTTTAGACCATAGATCGCCAATTGTACGCTCGGTTTGTAATCTGTCGGAAAGTTTGATCGTCACGGAGAATTGTGTATGTGCGTCTTTTTTGTTGGACATTAGTGGTCCAATTGTACTTGGAACCAGCAGCGACGACGCTCTTTCATTTATAGGATTTAAATGATGTGTCGATTTTAAACTCTTGGAAGGTTTTGCAAGCGATGTGCATTCCTGTCCTGGCACTGCAAAATGTGAGATAGTGACACAGATCACTGATTGTGAAACTGGTTTATCAGCTGGTTCGGGAAATTTTAACGCAGTAGGCGATGTAGGCGTCGTTGCTTGTCGCTCGTAAACCATGCCTTCACCGGTTGAACCATCAACCTGTGTTGCTGCTTCTTTGGTGCTCATATTCGCCATCCCTAACGTACTTATCCACAGCGGTCTTATCAGATTGGGCATAACAGTAACAGGTCCTTCACCATCAACATTCAACAGCGACGCATTAAATTTCTGCCAATCATAGTTATCACCACCACCATTTGCACAGACCTGCGTCGAAAGTTGCTCCATCCATGCTTTCTTTTCTACAGTCGACATTGGCGTGAGCAAAAGTTCGTAAATCCCAAAATCGTATTCGAATAACAGATTGAATGAGGCAGGGTATGTCGATCTCAAACAGCTTGTCGAGCTATCACAGTATTCAGAACTGGTATCAATGACTCTGGTACAGCATAGGGGTATCAAGAACTTGATTGTGTATTTACTCTGCTTGTCCCCAGAAGCAATCACCAAGCACGATTTAAACAGAAATGCACCGTAATACTGACTTCTAAACGAATCATCCACAGCCATCCAACCAACATGCAACGATCCGCAAATAATAGCTTTTCCGAGGAACTCAGGCGCGAATACTCCTTTAACAGTTTTTTCAAATTGAAGTTTTCGCCATAATTCACCAGAATCTTTGCGCTTGTTGATTAACCCTTGCGCTTCATCTAAACGCTGGGCATTCTTCTTGACTGATTCGAGCGCGCTTTTAATCGCAGTGTGTGCTTCAATAGAGTCTTCTGGTGGAGTGTGGCGTGCTAACTCTTGGAGAAGTAACTGATAACGCGCAATTCGTCGGGTGGGCTAATCTGTTAATCAATTTAAGTTTTTGTTTTAAAGACAAACGTACCCCGATTGCTAAAGAGTCCATAGATAAATCAAGACCGCTTGCACGAGATTGTGTCGCCATTGCGAGTTTATAAGTACCCTTCATATCAGCGCCAACCCGAAAATCGTAAAAGAAGCTACTTACCTCGCACCAAGTCCTTAGCTTCTCGCCTTCAGCCGATGGCATTCTCAAGATATCGATAATGTTAGAATAATTAAGACAATACTGCTCATACAAGACGATATCCGCAGTCTTTTTCTTAATTAAACTAGCTACTGAACTAGCTACATTCGGCGACGAAATAGACTCCTCACATTGACTCCACGACGGAATTCGTTTTCTACTACTAGCACCACTACCAGCACCAGCTGACTTTGCGTCGAACGCAGACATGACTTCGTCTTCGAATTTGGAAAAGCCTCGTTGACTATCTCGTAACGAAACGTCGAGTGGTAAGTATCCGTGTCGTTCATTGTAGACTGAACATGGAGCGTAAAGTGTGGGGTATGTACGATAGATGATTGTAAGTACTTCTTGATGAAAGTTAAGTAATGCATCGACGCTCTCTTTAATATCGACAGATAAATTGCCTAAAGCAGGACCGCAAGCTTCAAGAGTTGATAAGTATCCCTAAAACCACTTAATAACAGAACGCAGCATAAAAAGTGAGCTTGACTCACATTAGCGAGAATGCGTAGACTACTGAGATAACTTTCTTCAGTACTAATAAACTCCTCAATACACATTCTTCGTCTCAACGCGCGCAAAGACCGTGATCGTGAAAAATCAATACTAGACTGATAGTGAAAGTTCGAACTAAGCGAAGGCAAAGACGATCCATTATACGAATGAATTCTGTGAACGAACGAAGTATCAGAGACGTCGTCACGTAATTCTCGAGTCTCGCGAACGATAGGAAAATCATGTACGCTTTCATCTAATTCGTCAATAGTGTTTGTGACAGAAACAATTTTGACGTGAGGAAAAACTGCAGTCATGTCATCTAAAATGCGCAAAAGACATGGCTCCGGATCGGCCTGAGTTTGAAGCGTAGTCACAGAATCAGAAGCAGAATCAGCCGTAGCACAGACAGAAGAAGGTTTATTAAGCTCAGAATTTGGATCTGATACAGATTCCAATACACAGATTGATTCAGAAACAAGATCAGAAGTAGGCTGCTTTGCTGAGTCAGTCAGAGTGATGTCGTTGGGGTCAAGTGGACTGGTCAGTTTGCTGTCTGGTTGGCATTTGGACTGATCGCTGTCGTCGGGGTCAAAGTATTCTGACGAGTGAGTATTGGACGAGTCAGACATTGATGCTGATAAACATAGATTAGAGCACCTGGAGAGTAAGTATTCTGCGTGGGTGGTAATAAAAAGATGCAGACAATACGAGTCGCGTCGAGTTGGCCGAGCGGCGCGCGGCGGTTTACCTGTTCGGGCTATTTAATTATATTGACCATGCTACAAATTATATGGCATTCAAAACAAAACATAACTACCTAAACACTTAAACTCCGATCCTTTTCATCTAAAACAAGCTTATTTAACCATTCCGCGCCTTCTTTCTCTAATTTCGCCTTTTGCACTAACTGCCATCTTAATTCACGACGAGCAGTCCACCGTTCGCGAAGTTTCTTACTCTCATTAACTTTAAATTCCGTTTCCTTTCTCATATTCCGAAGTTCTTCCATCTCCTTTGCACGTTCTTCTTCATCTTTACTAAAATTATAAAACCCAACGCCCTTTTGACGAACTTCGCTTGTGGCGTCGTAGTGTACAGCCTGACTTTTATTCCGCTCAGCTTCCTCACGTTCGTAGATTGCGCGAACCTCGTCTTCGTCGAGTTTAAATGCTTCGTGTTGAATCACGTCGCCGACAATGAGGTTACTAGGCCGCGAGGCTTTGGCAGCAGCTTGAGCTTCTACGTCCACTTTGGCAAGTTTGGGAAGTAGATATCGAGATACCATTCGTGTACGACCAAACTCATCTGTATATTCGACCATTTCGTCTTCTTGGGGAGCTAATTTAGGACCGACTTGCTCGTCGTCGCTGTCGTCGGAATGAATAGAGATCAAATCGATATCCAATGCCGTGTCGTTAACATTAATCCCTGAGAAATCTCCACGTTTGACAGCGTCATATTGCTTTGCTTTCTTTTCCAGAGCCTCAGTGACTGCGTCTCCAGTCCGCTTTCTATCCACAGACTGCTTCCAACTCAGATCCTTTGCATTTCGCGCGTCTACTCCAGAATTTGAGGTAAATGCACTCCCATCACGCTTTTGCGCTTTCGCAGTCAAAGTGGTATTTGCAACATGTTTGGTTTTCCCCACACGGGCTTTCTCTCGATCAAATTGCTGTCGAAGAGAAGCCAATTCAGTCGCGAGTCCAAACGCAGAAGCCGACGAGACCACAATCTCTTTTTTCTTCTTTGCTGCTGCTGCGTTGGCTGCCGCAACTTTGGGGTCTATCGGTGGTTTGTAGTATGGTTTCGACATGCTTGGTCTTGCATTGTCTATTTCGTGAGGATGGCGGATGGATATGGTCTGGTGAGGAGCACTTGACTTGGGATATCTTTAAACCTTAACCCTACCACATTTTTTCTCGGACTGAGCACAGAACTATATGTACTATTAGTTGAGTTTTGAACATACTGAAGTAATAAGAAATGGCAGAGAAGGCAAAGGCAGCGGGAGTTTTAATCAAGGTAATCTTATCTGCGGGTAAAGTGGAGAGATCTCTGCTCAACAAGATCCCTGAAATGGAGAACGTCCATTTGATGAGTTTCTGTCGACAATTCAATCACCGGACATCTCATTACACGCCTGTATGTTTCTAATACCGACTATTTAACAGCCGGTCGCTGATATCTTGGTGTCTAGGGAATTCCTATTCCGTGTGCAATCACAATCAAGCCAGATAACTCGTTCACTTTCGACGTCAAATCGCCCTCGGTTTCGTATCTGCTTCTCGCCGCAGCAGGAAACAAAGACGTGGTGGGAAACATGGGCAACGACAAGAAGGTTTTAGGAAGAATCAACTTAAAACAGGTCTACGAGATTGCAAAGATAAAGCAGGGTGTATGTTCTTTCTACGTCTTTTATTGGTTCTGAGTGAGCGCGGCTAACGGAAAAAGCAGGACGCGAATCTCTCCGGGCTCAGTCTCGAGGTCATCTGCCGGGCCATTGTCGCCCACGCAAAAACCGTCGGCGTCAAAGTTGTGCCTTGAACTATTTCTGTCTTATTCCTACAAATCGCATATTATTTTCAGCGAATTGTTGCATTCTTTTTCCGCTTCGTTAAGTCAGCGCCGTTGCTGACCGTCGTGCGCCGCACGAGCCGCACGCTCGTGGATTTGTCATCTGCTGTTCGTGGCGAGGCGGGCTCGTGGTTCTCCGCGGTTCCATTTGGGTTTGCATATAAAGCCTGGAGCGTCTTTGTGTGTTTGATATTCGATCGTCGTATTGTTTACTATACTCAACATGGAAAACAACGAAACAGACATAGTCAGCCCATCTGCGTCGCTGTCAGAATACTCCGCTGACGACATCGCGAGTAATCCGATGCGCATCGAGCTCGCAATTTCGCACGCCGGAAAGCTTTACGAACTCGATCTAGCTCCCGAATCGACTCTCTCAGATTTTCAGCATATAATCGAGGAACTCACAAATGTTCCTGTTTCAAATCAAAAACTAATGCTGCCGAAACGTGGGCTCGCAAAGGCTGCGGACAGCGACAAGTTACTGTCTGATCTGATACCTGCAGTTCATGAGTCGCTTAAACGCATAAAACTAATGCTCATTGGAACAAGCTCAGAGGTAGCTGAAGCTGTGCGAAATACGGTGGCTGAGCAACCGAAGCTTCGGCCGAGATCACGCTTTATATTCAGAGATCTCAGCGCGAAGAAGAAACCTGCCGGCAGCAGCGACGAAGCTAAGGCTACTTCACAATACACATTCCAGAAACTTGTTCCGCTCTCGTTTCTTCCAAATGCGCATCTTGCCTTGAAAGTGCTTCAGAAGCTGAAAGCAGATCGCGGCGTTCAGGCGGTTATGGACAAGTACAAATGGACAGTACCAGTGCTTACTGAACTCGACCCGGCATCAAACACAGGTCACGACTCAAAATTACTCGGCCTGAATCGAAACAAAGGCCAAGTTATTGAATTACGTCTTCGAACAGATGACTACGATGGTTTCCGCCCTTATAAGAGAATAAGAGCAGTTCTATGTCACGAACTTGCGCACAACTTTGTCACTGATCACAACGCAGAGTTTTGGACATGGTGCAAAAGACTCGAGAGAGAAGTCGTCGACCTAGACCCGTACGGTCATACTGGCAGTAAACTCTCTAACGAAGAGTATTATGAGCCTCCAGAAGAAGAACGCGCTTATGATGAAGGTGCATGGCATGGCGGCTCGTTCGTGCTTGGAAGTGGTACTGCGTCTGTCGGTAATCAAAAGGCGACTTCGGCTGGGGAAATTTCAACGTTGTCGGATCGCGAGCTGATGGTCAGAACTTCTGCTTTGAGGTCTGCTGCATATGACGCTGCTATGAAGCGCAAGAAGGCAAAGAAGGATGAGAGTGCATAGGATCAATTTACTGTTGGGTTACTTAATAGTTTATGGTTGGTTTGTTGTTTGTTTGTTTGTTTGTTTGTTTGTTTGTTTGTTTCTTTGTTTGTTTGTTTGTTTCTTTGTTTGTTTGTTTGTTTGTTTGTTTGTTTGTTTGTTTGTTTGTTTGTTTGTTT